>JAVKPL010014290.1:0-82865 GCA_032173675.1 Gastrolobium villosum | reverse complement strand
CTAGACGACGACGACGACAGGTCAGAAATCATAATTGGTTCATTAACTCGGCCAGATAAAGGAATAGGAACTGGAATGCTCCCATGACGACAACTATCAAGGGTAGATTCCGCTAAAGAATCACATCCTTGCTGGACAAGTTGAGAACTCAGGTAAACGCATGAAAAACAAGGGCCATCTTGGGAAATAGGAAGAGAATGGCGAAAATTCCCAAGGTTAGAACTCGTAAATCTGGGACTCTCAGATGAAGGAAGGGGAGGATTGGATGATGGAACCCGGGTAGATCGTGGAACTCGGGATTTGGAGGATACGCGGTCTCTTCGACCACCTTTACGAGGTTTTGAACCGCGGTGCCCACGAAGCATGGCTTGCCGTTCCTCCTCTGCGGTCCTGGGAATCCCCCAAAGCCAATAACGGGCACCAGGAGGAACTCGTTCTAAAAAATCGGAGTTCACGTCAACCTCCTGGACGCACCGCAAAACTGGGAAGGAGGGTTTCTTCCTTCCCATTTTTTGAGAAGAAAGTTAAGATCAGAAGAGAACACTTTTTAGCAGGAAAAAGGAAATCACGTTTCAGAAAACAGAGAAGCAAGGAAGACGTTAAACTACACACACGAATAGAAGAAAATGCAAGCAGAAGTAAAATGAAGATAAAACCGCGAATACCTGATTATGAAAGCGTAAGTGGACGGAAAGTTGCAGCGAAACGAAACCAAAACAAACAACAGGAGCTTAGAGACGATAGTAGAGCAAATGACGAAGAAAAATAGAAACTGCAGAATAAAAAGGGGGCCACAGGAAGGCCAAGGAGCAGGGATAATAGGGTTATTCCAGACACATAATGGTTTACAAACGCCAAAATCGTGCGTGACGAGCAAAACAACGTGGAAGTGCTAAAGGCACAGCCACCCCATCGCCGCAAAAGGCAATGATTCGACACACAGAAATGATGATGCTCATAAATGCGCACGGTAAACAAGACTACATGAAATGGCTGCAGCACGCAAAGGCACGCAAACAACGACGCGTGGCCAGACGTACGTAAGAGAGAGACATTGGCCGAGGTCCAAAAAGGAATCATAAACAGGACGAAACACATACACCAAAACGCAACAGATGAGTCATTCCGGGTTACATCACCCACGTTTTCAGACACCCAGGCAACCCGAAATATCGGATAGCCTGGCTGGGGGGCAACTGTTATGGATCTGTGCCATGAACCCGGACTAATGCCCACGTCAGCCGGCTTACCTCATCAACCCGGAATACCCCATCGAATATTCCCCAATAAATACCTGAAACGGACCGTAGTTATGGAGATGTAATGTTTGATACGTTACCTCCAGTAACGGCCGACAAAGCTATAATGACCCCGCGCCATTACAGCTCAGCTACACCAATTCAAATCAGAGGCAGCCCCTATAAATAAGAGGGCTCCTCGATAATACAACACACTTGATTTCGATACTTACACACACTATCACCACATTCATATACTTTGCAGTGATCAAGCTAGGCATAGGGATATCTCCTCAATAGATACCCCTGGTCAAGGCTATACGATCCAAAGCGATCAATCAACCTGATAAAGGTTGAACATCTCTGTCCACAGGACAGAACATATGCATTTTGCCAATTTTGCACAAGTAGAATCCTTTTTTGCGAGGAGGAAGAAGGCCCAATTTGTAGAGGGTGGCCATCCGATCAAAACTAACCAGAGAATCGTTATCCCCTCCCTGTTTTTGCCAAATTCCATCGTTTAGACCACTTTTTCGTTGCCCGAAATATTTTTTATCAGTCCTTGAACAATTGAAAATTGAAAAAATCTGAAAAAATGGAAAAGCATACCCCAACATCGAAGTTTGAGCTACTTTTTTTGCAGGCGTCCATACTTAAATATATCCAACATCCCCTCCAAGTTTCATTGGATTTCATGGAGAATTTTTAACATTGACCTGAATATGCCTGCTCCCCCCAACCTGTAGGAAACTTGCCTTGTATGCATGCAACTGCCAAGATTTTGTGTGTGGTGCTCCCACGATTTTTGAGTTCCTCCAACTCATTTGATAGTGTTTCTGCATTTGTTTTGGTCAATATTTAGTGTAGTCTATCATCGAGGGCACCGGGTGCACCTCGTCCGGCACCAGGCGCATCTCGTCAGGCACCGAGTCAAGCATAGGGTGCACCATGCCTGACGGTCGAGGCACCACGTCAGGCACCAGGCGCGCCTCATGGGGCACCATGTCAAGCATCCAGGGCATCTCGTCGGGCACCAGGTGCACAGCCCACCGCGGGTGTGGGAAGGCAGGCAGCTGCTCCCCCCATAATAGCCTTATTTGCAGTTGCCAGTTTTGCACAAGTAAATACCTTTTTTCTGAGGAGGAAGAAGTCCAAATTCGGACCTAGAAATTGAATATCGGTATGATTTTTTGCATTCATGCTTGGAAAAAACCATATCTTACTCTTCCCAAAGTCCCATGATTTTTCTCCATGGGATTAATTTAATATTAATTTATCAAGGGGCGTAATTTGAGAAAATCCGAAAAAATGGAAAATCGTACCTAGACATCGAATTTTGATCTGATTTTTTGTAAACATCCATGCTTAAATATATCCAACATCCTCTCCAAGTTTCATTGGATTTCATAGAAGGATTGGTTTTAATGAATTTTTGGAGCCTATGCCTCCTCCCCCCATATAATAGGCTTATATGCATTTTGCCAATTTTGCACAAGTAGAATCCTTTTTTGCGAGGAGGAAGAAGGCCCAATTTGTAGAGGTGGCCATCCGATCAAAACTAACCAGAGAATCGTTATCCCCTCCCTATTTTTGCCAAATTCCATCGTTTAGACCATTTTTTCGTTGCCCGAAATATTTTTTATCAGTCCTTGAACAAGCGAAAATTGAAAAAATCTGAAAAAATGAAAAAGCATACCCCAACATCGAAGTGTGAGCTACTTTTTTGCAGGCGTCCATACTTAAATATATCCAACATCCCCTCCAAGTTTCATTGGATTTCATGGAGAATTTTTACATTGACCTGAATATGCCTGCTCCCCCCTAACCTGTAGGAAACTTGCCTTGTATGCATGCAACTGCCAAGACTTTGTGTGTGGTGCTCCCACGATTTTTGAGTTCCTCCAACTCATTTGATAGTGTTTCTGCATTTGTTTTGGTCAATATTTAGTGTAGTCTATCATCGGGTGCACCGCGTCAGGCACCGGGTGCACCTCGTCCGGCACCAGGTCAAGCATCAGGCGCATCTCGTCAAGCACCGAGTCAAGCATAAGGTGCACCAGACGCACATCATGGAGCACTAAATCAAGCATCTGGGGCATTTCGTTGGGCACCAGGTGCACAGCCCACCGCAGGTGTGGGAAGGCAGGCAGCTGCTCCCCCCATAATAGCCTTATTTGCAGTTACCAGTTTTGCACAAGTAAATACCTTTTTTCTGAGGAGGAAGAAGTCCAAATTCGGACCTAGAAATTGAATTTCGGTCTGATTTTTTGCATGCATGCTTGGAAAAACCATATCTTACTCTTCCCAAAGTCCCATGATTTTTCTCCATGGGATTAATTTAATATTAATTTATCAAGGGGCGTAATATGAGAAAATCCGAAAAAATGGAAAATCGTACCTAGACATCGAATTTTGATCTGATTTTTTGTAAACATCCATGCTTAAATATATCCAACATCCTCTCCAAGTTTCATTGGATTTCATAGAAGGATTGGTTTTAATGAAATTTTGGAGCCTATGCCTCCTCCCCCCATATAATAGGCTTATATGCATTTTGTCAATTTTGCACAAGTAGACTCCTTTTTTGCGAGGAGGAAGAAGGCCCAATTTGTAGAGGGTGGCCATCCGATCAAAACTAACCAGAGAATCGTTACCCCCACCCTATTTTTGCCAAATTCCATCGTTTAGACCACTTTTTCGTTGCCCGAAATATTTTTTATCAGTCCTTGAACAAGAGAAAATTGAAAAAATCTGAAAAAATGGAAAAGCATACCCCAACATCGAAGTTTGAGCTGCTTTTTTGCAGGCGTCCATACTTAAATATATCCAACATCCCCTCCAAGTTTCATTGGATTTCATGGAGAATTTTTACATTGACCTGAATATGCCTGCTCCCCCCTAACCTGTAGGAAACTTGCCTTGTATGCATGCAACTGCCAAGACTTTGTGTGTGGTGCTCCCACGATTTTTGAGTTCCTCCAACTCATTTGATAGTGTTTCTGCATTTGTTTTGGTCAATATTTAGTGTAGTCTATCATCGAGGGCACCGGGTGCACATCGTCCGGCACCAGGCGCATCTCTTCAGGCACCGAGTCAAGCATAGGGTGCACCATGCCTGACGGCCGAGGCACCACGTCAGGCACCAGGCGCGCCTCATGGGGCACCATGTCAAGCATCCAGGGCATCTCGTCGGGCACCAGGTGCACAACCCACCGCGAGTGTGGGAAGGCAGGCAGCTGCTCCCCCCATAATTGCCTTATTTGCAGTTGCCAGTTTTGCACAAGTAAATACCTTTTTTCTTAGGAGGAAGAAGTCCAAATTCGGACCTAGGAATTGAATTTCGGTCTGATTTTTTGCATGCATGCTTGGAAAAACCATATCTTACTCTTCCCAAAGTCCCATGATTTTTCTCCATGGGATTAATTTAATATTAATTTATCAAGGGGCGTAATTTGAGAAAATCCGAAAAAATGGAAAATCGTACCTAGATATCGAATTTTGATCTGATTTTTTGTAAACATCCATGCTTAAATATATCCAACATCCTATCCAAGTTTCATTGGATTTCATAGAAAGATTGGTTTTAATGAATTTCTGGAGCCTATGCCTCCTCCCCCCATATAATAGGCTTATATGCATTTTGCCAATTTTGCACAAGTAGAATCCTTTTTTGCGAGGAGGAAGAAGGCCCAATTTGTAGAGGGTGGCCATCCGATCAAAACTAACCAGAGAATCGTTACCCCCACCCTATTTTTGCCAAATTTCATCGTTTAGACCACTTTTTCGTTGCCCGAAATATATTTTATCAGTCCTTGAACAAGCGAAAATTGAAAAAATCTGAAAAAATGGAAAAGCATACCCCAACATCGAAGTTTGAGCTGCTTTTTTGCAGGCGTCCATACTTAAATATATCCAACATCCCCTCCAAGTTTCAATGGATTTCATGGAGAATTTTTACATTGACCTGAATATGCCTGCTCCCCCCTAACCTGTAGGAAACTTTCCTTGTATGCATGCAACTGCCAAGACTTTGTGTGTGGTGCTCCCACGATTTTTGAGTTCCTCCAACTCATTTGATAGTGTTTCTGCATTTGTTTTGGTCAATATTTAGTGTAGTCTATCATCGAGGGCACCGGGTGCGCCTCGTCCGGCACCAGGCGCATCTCGTCAGGCACCGAGTCAAGCATAGGGTGCACCATGCCTGACGGTCGAGGCACCACGTCAGGCACCAAGCGCGCCTCATGGGGCACCATGTCAAGCATCCACGGCATCTCGTCGGGCACCAGGTGCAGAGCCCACCGCGGGTGTGGGAAGGCAGGCAGCTGCTCCCCCCATAATAGCCTTATTTGCAGTTGCCAGTTTTGCACAAGTAAATACCTTTTTTCTGAGGAGGAAGAAGTCCAAATTCGGACCTAGAAATTGAATTTCGGTCTGATTTTTTGCATGCATGCTTGGAAAAACCATATCTTACTCTTCCCAAAGTCCCATGATTTTTCTCCATGGGATTAATTTAATATTAATTTATCAAGGGGCGTAATTTGAGAAAATCCGAAAAAATGGAAAATCGTACGTATACATCGAATTTTGATCTGATTTTTTGTAAACATCCATGCTTAAATATATCCAACATCCTCTCCAAGTTTCATTGGATTTCATAGAAGGATTGGTTTTAATGAATTTTTGGAGCCTATGCCTCCTCCCCCCATATAATAGGCTTATATGCATTTTGCCAATTTTGCACAAGTAGAATCCTTTTTTGCGAGGAGAAAGAAGGCCCAATTTGCAGAGGGTGGCTATCCGATCAAAACTAACAAGAGAATCGTTATCCCCACCCTATTTTTTCCAAATTCCATCGTTTAGACCACTTTTTCGTTGCCCGAAATATTTTTTATCAGTCCTTGAACAAGCGAAAATTGAAAAAATCTGAAAAAATGGAAAAGCATACCCCAACATCGAAGTTTGAGCTACTTTTTTGCAGGCGTCCATACTTAAATATATCCAACATCCCCTCCAAGTTTCATTGGATTTCATGGAGAATTTTTACATTGACCTGAATATGCCTGCTCCCCCCTAACCTGTAGGAAACTTGCCTTGTATGCATGCAACTGCCAAGACTTTGTGTGTGGTGCTTCCACGATTTTTGAGTTCCTCCAACTCATTTGATAGTGTTTCTGCATTTGTTTTGGTCAATATTTAGTGTAGTCTATCATCGGGTGCACCGCGTCAGGCACCGGGTGCACCTCGTCCGGCACCAGGCGCATCTCGTCAAGCACCGAGTCAAGCATAAGGTGCACCAGACGCACATCATGGATCACTAAATCAAGCATCCGGGGCATCTCGTCGGGCACCAGGTGCAGAGCCCACCGCGGGTGTGGGAAGGCAGGCAGCTGCTCCCCCCATAATAGCCTTATTTGCAGTTGCCAGTTTTGCACAAGTAAATACCTTTTTTCTGAGGAGGAAGAAGTCCAAATTCGGACCTAGAAATTGAATTTCGGTCTGATTTTTTGCATGCATGCTTGGAAAAAACCATATCTTACTCTTCCCAAAGTCCCATGATTTTTCTCCATGGGATTAATTTAATATTAATTTATCAAGGGGCGTAATTTGAGAAAATCCGAAAAAATGGAAAATCGTACCTAGACATCGAATTTTGATCTGATTTTTTGTAAACATCCATGCTTAAATATATCCAACATCCTCTCCAAGTTTCATTGGATTTCATAGAAGGATTGGTTTTAATGAATTTTTGGAGCCTATGCCTCCTCCCCCATATAATAGGCTTATATGCATTTTGCCAATTTTGCACAAGTAGAATCCTTTTTTGCGAGGAGGAAGAAGGCCCAATTTGTAGAGGGTGGCCATCCGATCAAAACTAACCAGAGAATCGTTATCCCCACCCTATTTTTGCCAAATTCCATCGTTTAGACCACTTTTTCGTTGCCCGAAATATTTTTTATCAGTCTTTGAACAAGCGAAAATTGAAAAAATCTGAAAAAATGGAAAAGCATACCCCAACATCGAAGTGTGAGCTACTTTTTTGCAGGCGTCCATACTTAAATATATCCAACATCCCCTCCAAGTTTCATTGGATTTCATGGAGAATTTTTACATTGACCTGAATATGCCTGCTCCCCCCTAACCTGTAGGAAACTTGCCTTGTATGCATGCAACTGCCAAGACTTTGTGTGTGGTGCTCCCACGATTTTTGAGTTCCTCCAACTCATTTGATAGTGTTTCTGCATTTGTTTTGGTCAATATTTAGTGTAGTCTATCATCGGGTGCACCGCGTCAGGCACCGGGTGCACCTCGTCCGGCACCGGGTCAAGCATCAGGCGCATCTCGTCAAGCACCGTGTCAAGCATAAGGTGCACCAGACGCACATCATGGAGCACTAAATCAAGCATCCAGGGCATCTCGTCGGGCACCAGGTGCACAGCCCACCGCGGGTGTGGGAAGGCAGGCAGCTGCTCCCCCCATAATAGCCTTATTTGCAGTTGCCAGTTTTGCACAAGTAAATACCTTTTTTCTGAGGAGGAAGAAGTCCAAATTCGGACCTAGAAATTGAATTTCGGTCTGATTTTTTGCATGCATGCTTGGAAAAACCATATCTTACTCTTCCCAAAGTCCCATGATTTTTCTCCATGGGATTAATTTAATATTAATTTATCAAGGGGCGTAATTTGAGAAAATCCGAAAAAATGAAAAATCGTACCTAGACATCGAATTTTGATCTGATTTTTTGTAAACATCCATGCTTAAATATATCCAACATCCTCTCCAAGTTTCATTGGATTTCATAGAAGGATTGGTTTTAATGAATTTTTGGAGCCTATGCCTCCTCCCCCCATATAATAGGCTTATATGCATTTTGCCAATTTTGCACAAGTAGACTCCTTTTTTGCGAGGAGGAAGAAGGCCCAATTTGTAGAGGGTGGCCATCCGATCAAAACTAACCAGAGAATCGTTACCCCCACCCTATTTTTGCCAAATTCCATCGTTTAGACCACTTTTTCGTTGCCCGAAATATTTTTTATCAGTCCTTGAACAAGCGAAAATTGAAAAAATCTGAAAAAATGGAAAAGCATACCCCAACATCGAAGTTTGAGCTGCTTTTTTGCAGGCGTCCATACTTAAATATATCCAACATCCCCTCCAAGTTTCATTGGATTTCATGGAGAATTTTTACATTGACCTGAATATGCCTGCTCCCCCCTAACCTGTAGGAAACTTGCCTTGTATGCATGCAACTGCCAAGACTTTGTGTGTGGTGCTCCCACGATTTTTGAGTTCCTCCAACTCATTTGATAGTGTTTCTGCATTTGTTTTGGTCAATATTTAGTGTAGTCTATCATCGGGTGCACCGCGTCAGGCACCGGGTGCACCTCGTCCAGCACCAAGTCAAGCATCATACGCATCTCGTCATGGGGCACTAAATCAAGCATCCGGGGCATCTCGTTCGGCACCAGGTGCACAGCCCACCGCGGGTGTGGGAAGGAAGGCAGCTGCTCTCACCATAATAGCCTTATTTGCAGTTGCCAGTTTTGCACAAGTAAATACCTTTTTTCTGAGGAGGAAGAAGTCCAAATTCGGACCTAGAAATTGAATTTCGGTCTGATTTTTTGCATGCATGCTTGGAAAAACCATATCTTACTCTTCCCAAAGTCCCATGATTTTTCTCCATGGGATTAATTTAATATTAATTTTTCAAGAGGCGTAATTTGAGAAAATCCGAAAAAATGGAAAATCATACCTAGACATCGAATTTTGATCTGATTTTTTGTAATCATCCATGCTTAACGTATATGAAAAGTATATAAGCATGCATTTTACATCATACCGCATTTATTTTTATTTGTGTGTGATAGCATTGGCATGCATGTAGTATAGAAAAGTATATAAGCATGCATTTTACATCATACCGCATTTATTTTTACGCTTTGTGTGTGATAGCATAGCATGGCATGCATGTACCAAAATTCATATAGCCTTGAAATTTTAGAATAGTTATGTGTGATAGCATAGCATGGCATGCTGTTACTGTTTGATTGTTGGATGACTGTAATGCTTATTATTTTGAGACACTTGGATGAATGTAGACATTATTATCTTCCATTTTGCTTTGGTCTTTTATGAACAGCGGCTTTTTGGAAAATTCAAAAAACGTTTTGCGAAAAGGATTTTTGAACGTCTTAAGTGTTGAATTTTTAACAGTTTTACGAGCACCTTACGGGTGATGTTTCAAGGTGCAAACGAACTCCGATTTACTATTATTTTATATGCACGCAAAGCCCCCGACGTTCTCTTTCTAAATCACAAGGAATATATTTTTAACTCGTCCAAAAAGAATTTATACGAATTTTTAAATGCATTACGGTTTTGCTGTTGGAATAAAATTTTTAGTAGCTAAAGTGTCGTTAAAGACACTAATTCCGCTTAGCAAACGACTCTCTTGGATGCATACAAGGGAGGGCGTTACAGTGGGATTAATTTAATATAAATTTTTCAAGAGGCGTAATTTGAGAAAATCCGAAAAAATGGAAAATCGTACCTAGACATCGAATTTTGATCTGATTTTTTGTAAACATCCATGCTTAAATATATCCAACATCCTCTCCAAGTTTCATTGGATTTCATAGAAGGATTGGTTTTAATAAATTTTTGGAGCCTATGCCTCCTCCCCCCATATAATAGGCTTATATGCATTTTGCCAATTTTGCACAAGTAGACTCCTTTTTTGCGAGGAGGAAGAAGGCCCAATTTGTAGAGGGTGGCCATCCGATCAAAACTAACCAGAGAATCGTTACCCCAACCCTATTTTTGCCAAATTCCATCGTTTAGACCACTTTTTTGTTGCCCGAAATATTTTTTATCAGTCCTTGAACAAGCGAAAATTGAAAAAATCTGAAAAAATGGAAAAGCATACCCCAACATCGAATTTTGAGCTGCTTTTTTGCAGGCGTCCATACTTAAATATATCCAACATCCCCTCCAAGTTCATTTGGATTTCATGGAGAATTTTTTCATTGATCTGAATATGCATGCTCCCCCTAACCTATAGGAACCTTGCCTTGTATGCAACTAACAAGGCTTTGAGTGTGGTGCTCCCATGATTTTTGAGTTCCTCCAACTCATTTGATAGTGTTTCTACATTTGTTTTGGTCAATATTTAGTGTAGTCTATCATCGGGTGCACCGCGTCAGGCACCGGGTGCACCTCGTCCGGCACCAGGTCAAGCATCAGGCGCATCTCGTCAAGCACCGTGTCAAGCATAAGGTGCACCAGACGCACCTCATGGGGCACTAAGCCAAGCATCCGGGGCATCTCGTCGGGCACCAGGTGCACAGCCCACCGCGGGTGTGGGAAGGCAAGCAGCTGCTCCCCCTATAATAGCCTTATTTGCAGTTGCCAGTTTTGCACAAGTAAATACCTTTTTTCTGAGGAGGAAGAAGTCCAAATTCGGACCAAGAAATTGAATTTCGGTCTGATTTTTCGCATGCATGCTTGGAAAAACCATATCTTACTTTTCCCAAAGTCCCATGATTTTTCTCCGTGGGATTAATTTAATATTAATTTTCCAAGAGGCGTAATTTGAGAAAATATGAAAAAATGGAAAATCGTACCCAGACATCGAATTTTGATCTGATTTTTTGTAAACATCCATGCTTAAATATATCCAACATCCTCTCCAAGTTTCATTGGATTTCATAGAAGGATTGGTTTTAATGAATTTTTGGAGCCTATGCCTCCTCCCCCCATATAATAGGCTTATATGCATTTTGCCAATTTTGCACAAGTAGACTCCTTTTTTGCGAGGAGGAAGAAGGCCCAATTTGTAGAGGGTGGCCATCCGATCAAAACTAACCAGAGAATCGTTACCCCCACCCTATTTTTGCCAAATTCCATCGTTTAGACCACTTTTTCGTTGCCCAAAATATTTTTTATCAGTCCTTGAACAAGCGAAAATTGAAAAAATCTGAAAAAATGGAAAAGCATACCCCAACATCGAATTTTGAGCTGCTTTTTTGCAGGCGTCCATACTTAAATATATCCAACATCCCCTCCAAGTTTCATTGGATTTCATGGAGAATTTTTACATTGATCTGAATATGCCTGCTCCCCCCTAACCTGTAGGAACCTTGCCTTGTATGCATGCAACTGCCAAGACTTTGTGTGTGGTGCTCCCACGATTTTTGAGTTCCTCCAACTCATTTGATACTGTTTCTTCATTTGATTTGGTCAATTTTTAGTGTAGTCTATCATCGAGGGCACCGGGTGCACCTCGTACGGCACCAGACGCATCTCGTCAGGCACCTGGTGCACCACTCCATGCACCTCGTCAAGCATCGAGTCAAGCATAGGGTGCACCATGCCTGACGGTCGGGGCACCACGTCAGGCACAAGGCGCGCCTCATGGGGCACCATGTCAAGTATCCGGGGCATCTCGTCGGGCACCAGGTGCACAGCCCACCGCGGGCATGGGAAAGCAGGCAGCTGCTCCCCCTATAATTGCCATACATGCAGTTGCCAGTTTTGCACAAGTAAATACCTTATTTCTGAGGAGGAAGAAGTCCAAAATCGGACCTAAAAATTGAATTTTGGTCTGATTTTTTGCATGCATGCTTGGAAAAACCATATCTTATTGAGGGCACCGGGTGCACGCATCGCTTCTAGCCCAGATTCTGACTTAGAGGCATTCAGTCATAATCCAACGCTCGGTAGCTTCGCGCCACTAGTTTTTCAACCAAGCGCGATGACCAATTATGCGATGACCCACTGTGACTATGGGAACCGAGATCGAAGATGCTGAGAGCGGCGAGTCAATTCAGAAGCCGGATAGAGAGGATAAGGAAGAAGACGAGATGTCGAAGGAGCTTGAGAAGCCAGCAAAGGAACGAGAAGCGTGGAGTCTGAGATGCTTGATGGAGTTAATTAAGTTGGAAGGTGTTAGATGTTTTTTTGTCGGTGATCAATATTGAAGAAAACAAGCGCGATCTGAAAGTTGAAGAAAAGCAGAAGCAACGCGAAGAAAGAAAGAAGAATTTAAAATTTATGGTGGAGTTTTGTTGGGATAAATCTTAAATGTTCATTTTTTATTTTAAATGTGTGAATGGGGTGCCCACAGGCCGACGCAAGGAACGCGCGGTGTCGGAGCATGCCGTGAGGCGCTCACTGCCATCCACAACCATTCATACTTACACAAACAACCCAACCACCACTCACACGCCCTCGCATTCAGTGCGACCCAACACCACAAAACGTACCACAACCCACTTTGCCTACGGCATGCGCGCGATGGAAGCATCCGGTAGCGCCATGTCCATCTCGCTAGGCATGATCGATACCATCAAGAACCAGCCCTCGCCGCCGTCAATTCCTTTCGCAACTTGTTCAGTCGTGATTCATCCGGGTGCCTCCACAAGATCAATGATGCACGTAAGGCAATAACAGCCGGGATCGGGGTAAGTCCCCAAAATGCACCGCCGCGTATGCATCAACGACGCTAAATCATCGTCAAGTTGTTATGGGAATTCGACCTCAATGCAACGGGACATGGGCCCGAGCGCATTGAGAAGGAATTCCCCCGAAACACGTCTCACTCAGCCAACTCGCCAGTCATCGCAATTGTGTCCCCATGGCATCAGGAATCGAGAGGGACGCACCGAATGGGCGACGTTCGGTTGTGGATGCGAAAGGAATCAAGCACCCACGTGGGATGCCCCGGGATCCATTGCTCTTGCGTCATCGATGGATGCTGAGAGCGGCGAGTCAATTCAGAAGCCGGATAGAGAGGATAAGGAAGAAGATGAGATGTCGAAGGAGCTTGAGAAGCCAGCAAAGGGACGAGAAGCGTGGAATCTGAGATGCTTGATGAGTTAATTAAGTTGGAAGGTGTTAGATGTTTTTTTGTCAGTGATCAATATTGAAGAAAACAAGCGCGATCAGAAAGTTGAAGAAAAGAAGAAGCAACGCGAAGAAAGAAAGAAGAATTTAAAATTTATGGGGGAGTTTTGTTGGGATAAATCTTAAATGTTCTTTTTTTATTTTAAATGTGTGAATGGGGTGCCCACTGGCCGACGCAAGGAACGCGCGGTGTCGGAGCTTGCCGTGAGGCGCTCGCTGCCATCCACAACCATTCATACTTACACAAACAACCCAACCACCACTCACACGCCCTCGCATTCAGTGCGACCCGACACCACAAAACGTACCACAACCCACATTGCCTACGGCATGCGCGCGATGGAAGCATCCGGTAGCGCCATGTCCATCTCGCTAGGCATGATCGATACCATCAAGAACCAGCCCTCGCCGTCAATTCCTTTCACAACTTGTTCAGTCGTGATTCATCCGGGTGCCTCCACAAGATCAACGATGCACGTAAGGCAATAACAGCCGGGATCGGGGTAAGTCCCCAAAACGCACCGCCGCGCATGCATCAACGACGCTAAATCATCGTCAAGTTGTTATGGGAATTCGACCTCAATGCAACGGGACATGGGCCCTTTTGATAGTGTTTCTGCATTTGTTTTGGTCAATTTTTAGTGTAGTCTATCATCTGGTGCACCAGAAAGAGCCGCAGTGCACCAGAATGAGCCGGGGTGCACCATGGGCGAGCCGCGTTGCATAAAAATGAGGCGTGGTGGACTACTGGCTAGCCACGGTGCACCAGAATGAGCTAAAACGGAGTTCGTTTGCTCATAAAAACATCACCCGTAAGGTGCACTGTAAAAATTTTCAGCACTTAAGTCTTTCAAAAATTCCTTTCACAAACGTTTTCCAAAATAGCCGCTGTTCATAAAAGTTCAAGGTAAAATAAAGATGATAAAGTCTACAGTCATCCAAGAGTACCAAAATAATAAGCATTACAGTCATCCTATCATTTCAAACAGCAACAGTACAAGTCCATTCATCAGCAAGCAACAGCAAACATCATCCTTCAATTGCTTTTACGTCCTCCTGCCATTTAGGAAAATAGCAGCCCCGAAGGGGTGAGAATAATCCCAGTAGTGTGGCAACAAAACCAATAATATAACAGTATTAAATAGGCACAAAATCATAAACAGTCACTTCAACATATCCTTGTTCCTTTTCCTTTTTCCTTTTCATCATATTCATATATATTGCGTACATAACGCCTTTCCTTTTCATCATATTCATATATATTGCGTATATAACGCCCTTTCCTTTGCGCTTTTAGCACCGTCGTGCGCGCACTTCACAGTGGAATCAAATATACCTTGGCACCTGAGCTCCCTGTGGATTCCAACTGTGGGCCTATGCGGACTGATGCCAAGTGTCCCATACCCCGGTACCTTGGGGATGCCTATATGATGCTTGCTCAAACACATGGTCCTGTACATAACTATTCTAAAAAGCAAGGCCTATATGCTCTTGGTACATGCATGCCATGCTATGCTTTCACACACAAAACGTACAAAAATGCGGTATGATGTAAGGTGCATGCTTATATACCTTTCATGTAGCCATCACGGCACATATACTTTTCATATACGTTATGCTGCCACATAACAACTTTACCTCATAATCATATAGCCATCACGGCACATTTCCATAGCCATCACGGCACATTTTTGGCAGTTTTCTTTCATCATAAGGAACATAATACTTTTACGGAATATGGAGCATCATGTCACAACTTTATACCAGTAGTCAATAGTCACATTAGGTAATATCGCCTGACACTTACCTTTGCGTGCCTTAAATAATACCAAACAGCAGCGAAGTATCTCACTTCTTATGCACACCTAAATCAATTACAACCCATCATTTACAGCGGCGATTTACGGCAGAAACAGTGAGCATACAGCAGCATTTTACAGTGGAAAACAGTGAGCATACAGCAGTGTTTTACAGCAGAAAAACAGTGAGCATACAGCAGCGTCTTACAGCAGAAAACAGTGACGTTTGTTCTTAAAACAGTGAGCATAAAACAGTGATATTTTCCTTAAAAACAGTGGGCAGAAACAGTGACGTTTTACAGCAGGAAAACAATAACACCTTACAGCAGAACAGTGAACGTTTTAAAACAGAAACAGTGACATCTTGGACCTCAAAACAGTGGCAAAACAGTAGCATTAGACAGTGGCATTTGAACATTAAAACAGTGGCATAAGTAGTGGTATTTGTGCATCAAAACAGTGGCATGAAAGGTACATTTGAACATCCAAAACAGTGACATTAGTGGTGATATTTGAACATTGAAACAGTGGCATAATTGGTGGTTTTTGAGCATTAAAACAGTGGCATAAATCATGATTTTTGGACATTAAAACAGTGGCATAAATAGTGGTGTTTGAACATCAATGTGGTGGTTATTTTACGCAGAAACAGTGGCTCATTAAGTACTAAAACAGTGAGTATTTTTGGTGCAAAACAGTGACATGTGTAGCATTAAAACAGTGAGCATTTTATGCAGAAACAGTGGCACATTATGGACTAAAACAGTGAGCATTTTATGCAGAAACAGTGGCATGTGAGACACTAAAACAGTGAGTATGGTGTGCAGAAATAGTGGCATCAAAATGGTGATCTTGTCCAACCGAAACAGTGGCATATGCATCCTCAAAACAGTGGCACTTTTATACAAAACAGTGGCATCAAGATGGTGCTCTTGTCAAACCGAAACAGTGGCATATGCATCCTCAAAACAGTGGCACATTCATACATAAACAGTGGCATATACTTAAGCATAACCATGAGACTTTCATTCTATAACTTATGCATACAAATCATCATGAAATAGCTCCATCCTTATACTTTCATCATGCTCAATCAAGAATCCATTACAAGACAGAATCAAGGAGGCATTCAATCACACACATGGTTTCACTCAATGTAAAAGGTCTAAGTTCGAGGCTTACCTCTTGTAGCACACACTTCTTGCTCACACACCACACCTTTCTAGTTCTACCAACAACAAGTTCACCCTTCCTAGAGATGGCTTGTGCGCATACAATTGGTGAGGAGAAACAACTTGGACAGCTTCCAAGAGTGAGTACCAAGGCTGGACAGTGAGGGGGAAAAGAGAAAGAAAACTCACACTTACTTGGTGTATAGGCCACGGCTTAGAGAGGTGAGGGAAGGTGAGTTAGCAAAGTCTTCTTGCTCCAAGGATGCTTGTATTTTCGGCTAGAGAGTGAGGAGGAGGAGGAGGAGATGTTGGCTGAACTTGTGCAAAGTGAGGGAGAGTCCCTCTTGTGCGCAAACTTAAAGAGAAAGTGAGGGGAGGTTAAAATGATGATGCATCATGAAAATTCTGGTTTCTTGCAAGAGTGGGACTGCACACAAGGTTTGAACAAGCAAGAGTTTGCTTCTTGGTTACACTATGCGCATGCAAGGAGTGAAAGGAGGTGTCATCATGAGCACAAGTAAGAGGGTTCACTAAGTCAACAAGCAAGACAGCTTTGTGGCAGCCAAAAATCTGATTTGAAGCTGCCCTTGTGCGCATATGATGAGGAGGTTGCAGCCCCAAAATCCTTCTTTTGTAGCATGTGGGTGCAAGGGACAGATTTGGTTCATGATGGGCTGCAAAAGCATGCAGAAATCTGCACATTTCAGGCTCATGATGGAAGGTGTAAGGTGGTTCTCCAAGTCAACAAGTTAGGCAGTTTTGTGTCATAGAAAAATCTGATCTATGACCTCTCCATGTGTGCCTAAATGAGGAAAGATGCAGCCCAAAATGATGCTAAGGAGTACATGTGTCTTTCATGCAATGAAGTTGAAGTCAAATGGTGCACAAACTAAGGTGATGTGGCGGTCATGCAAGGAGAAAGTTGGCAGATTTTCTAATGCTTATCCATTCTCTTTTGCGCAAGAATGAGGAGGAAAAATACATCAAGCCATGTGAAGGTTTCTTGGTACACAAACAACCTTGTTGGACAAGGCTTAGGGAAGGTAAAAGTGAGTACACTTTGGGGCTGAACAAGATGGATCCAAGGACCATTGGGCCATCGGCCAACACAAGGGAAAAAGTCCAACAAGACAAGTTTGAAGATGACAAATCCACACACACACTAGCCCACTTCCCAAGTCCAACAAACACAAAAGCCTTCTAACACACACTCAAATTACTCATATGATTTTAATAAATTTCACATGCCTACATATGCACCCTCCTATGATTTAATTTAAATACTTACCTTAGTCTCATCCAAGGATAAGGTCATGTAATTTCGCAAACCAACAAACATACACATGCACCTATATAATATAACACTTATGTATTTTACTAATTATGTGGGATGTTACACTCTCCCCACCAAATAGGAATTTTGTCCGCAAAATAAACTTACTTAAGAGCTAAACAGTTCTGGATAGCGTTTCTGAATGTCGTCCTCGCGTTCCCAAGTGGCTTCAGCTGCCGATCTGTTGTTCCACAATACTTTCACCAAAGGAATCTCTTTAGAACGGAGTCGATTGACGGATCTTTCCAGGATTTGGAACGGTTGCACTTGATACGTCAGATTTTCCTTTAGTTCCACTTCTTCCGGCTGTAACACGTGAGATGGATCAGAGAGATACCTCCGTAGCTGTGACACATGAAATACATTGTGAATT
Source organism: Gastrolobium villosum (assembly GCA_032173675.1). Taxonomy (NCBI): domain Eukaryota; kingdom Viridiplantae; phylum Streptophyta; class Magnoliopsida; order Fabales; family Fabaceae; genus Gastrolobium; species Gastrolobium villosum. Next base: position 65,049 of record JAVKPL010014290.1, on the reverse strand, counting down.
CCTGACAGATTGGGTGGTAAAGCCAACCGGTATGCAGACTCTCCAATCCGGTCCATAATCAGATACGGTCCTAAGTACCGTGGACTTAACTTCTTAACTCCCATTCTCCTTCCGAGTCCTGATGTAGGAGTGATTCTCAAGAATACATGGTCTCCGACTTCGAAAGATAGGGGCTTATGATGCTTGTCGTAATAACTCTTCTGTCTGGCCTGAGCCCGCTGCATATTTTCCCGAATCTTCTTTACTTGTTCGGATGTTTCTTGAATTAGATCAGGTCCTAACATACTTCGCTCACCTACTTCAGTCCAACATAAAGGGGATCTGCATTTTCTCCCATACAAAGCTTCGTATGGTGCCATCTGAATACTTGAATGGTAACTGTTGTTGTAAGCAAATTCAATCAAAGAAAGATAATTATCCCAACTGCCTCCTAACTCTAAAACACATGCTCGCAACATGTCCTCTAATGCTTGAATGGTGCGTTCCGTCTGTCCATCGGTCTGCGGATGGTAAGCAGTACTCAATCTCAATTGGGTCCCTAAAGCTCTTTGAAAAGATTCCCAGTACTTAGATGTAAACTTGGGATCACGATCACTGACAATACTCGTAGGAACTCCGTGCAGCTTCACAATCTCCTGCAGGTAAATTCTGGCAAGCCTCTCTGTATTGTATGTGGTCCTAACACGCAAGAAATGAGCTGACTTCGTTAAACGATCAACAATCACCCAGATAGCATCATATCCTTCTCGCGTCCGAGGAAGTCCAACTACAAAATCCATCGCAATACTGTCCCACTTCCATTCGGGAATCTCCAAAGGTTGAAGGAGTCCCGGGGGTTTCTGATGTTCGTACTTCACCTTCTGACAAGTTAAGCATCGAGATACATACTCAGCAATATCACGCTTCATACCCGGCCACCAAAACCAGGTCTTCAAATCATGGTACATCTTCGTGGATCCAGGATGAACTGCATACTTACCCTTGTGAGCTTCCTGCAAAACTTCTTGCTTCAACTCTTCATTCGGTACCACTAACCGTCCTTGAAATCTCCAAATATCATTCTCATCCTTTACTACCTCTTGGTTACCAACCAATTCGCGGACTAACTCTTCATCTTTCTGAGCCCCCTTAATTCTACTTATCAATTCATTCTCCACCTTTATACTTCCCAATCTTATGCTATGCCCTCTCTCGTCTACAGATAAATTCAAGTCTCGAAAGGCCTCAAACAATTTCAGTTCTTCCATCATCAGAGTTGCAGTGTGCAGTGTCTTCCTACTCAAGGCGTCAGCTACCACGTTTGCCTTTCCTGGGTGGTATTTAAGTTCAAAATCATAGTCCTTCAGAAATTCCATCCACCGTCGTTGCCGCATATTCAGCTCCTTCTGATCGAACAGGTACTTCAAACTTTTATGATCGCTGAACACGTCAAACTGCGAACCATACAAGTGGTGCCTCCAGATTTTAAGTGCGAACACTATAGCTGCTAACTCCAAATCGTGCGTAGGATAATTTTCTTCGTGAGGCTTTAGTTGTCGAGACGCATAAGCTACCGCCATACGATCTTGCATCAACACGCATCCAAGTCCTTTCAGCGACGCATCACAGTATACTTCGAACTTTCGGGTAGGATCCGGAATCGTGAGTACGGGAGCACTCGTTAATCTGCTCTTCAGTTCCAAGAAACATTCTTCACAAGCTTCAGTCCACTCAAAAGGCTTGTCCTTCCGAGTGAGACGGGTAAGAGGTTGCACTATCTGAGAGAAATTCTGGATAAACCTTCGATAATATCCAGCCAGACCTAAGAAACTTCTTACTTCGGTGACAGTCTTGGGTCGTGCCCAAATCATGACAGCTTCAACTTTGCTGGGGTCTACCGCGATACCTTCTGTTGAAATGACATGGCCCATAAACTGGACCTCTTTAAGCCAAAACTCGCATTTCGACCATTTCGCATACAACTGCTTCTCCTTCAAGATTTGCAAGACAATCCTCAGATGTTCCGCATGCAGCTCTTCATTAGTAGAGTAAATCAGGATGTCGTCGCTAAACACAATAACAAACTGATCAAGGAACGGGCGGAAGATGCGGTTCATGTAGTCCATGAATACCGCTGGAGCATTTGTAAGTCCGAATGGGATCACCTGATATTCGTAGTGCCCATAACGAGTCCTAAAAGCTGTTTTCGGAATATCCTCCGGTTTGACCCGGATTTGATGGTATCCCGATCGTAAATCTATCTTGGAAAAGACTCTGGCTCCTCTCAACTGGTCCATCAAATCGTCGATCCTCGATAGCGGATACTTATTCTTCACCGTAACTTTGTTCAGCTGTCGGTAATCTACACACAGACGTAGACTTCCGTCCTTCTTCTTAATCAAGATGGCTGGAGCACCCCATGGAGAGGTACTCGGTCTGATGAATTCCTTTGCCAACAATTCTTCTATCTGCTTCTTCAACTCGCGAAGTTCCAAAGGCGCCATACGATACGGAGCAATGGAGATTGGTCCAACTCCAGGAACAAGTTCGATAGAAAATTCTATTTCCCTATGAGGAGGCAATCGAGGTATTTCATCCGGGAATACCTCCTCGAATTCTCTAACTACAGGTACATTCTGAATTTGATTGTCAACCGAGGTCTCGGCCTCGATCGACAAGAGATACCCTGCTGCTCCCTTGCGGAGCTCTTTTCTAACTTGTAATAAAGAAATGAGAGAGAAAGGCTGAAAATTACCATCTTTCGCATCCAGTGCGAACACCCGTGCTTGCGTAGGCTGTGGATTAGCGTTCCCGGGGCATTCGTATGCGAAATGTCCTTGCTGGCCACATCTGAAACATGCATTGTTGCTCTTACGGCAAACTCCAAGGTGGTTCTTTCCATACGTAGCACAAACAGTCGCACCCTGCCGTCCAGTCGACGATTGACCAACAGTATTACTTCTCTTAAAATTTCCAGGCCGCGCCTGCAACTGCGGACCTCTGCCTCGACCCCTACCAGGTGCCGTCCTGAAGAATCTGCCTGCTCGGTTTCCTCCGAGGAATTGCGTTGGTTGCTTATTCAAATTCTTGGCCTCATTGATTATTCCTTCTGCCTGTCGACTCTGGTTGATGAGCTCTGGAAGTGTACGATTAGCCGTCGTCAAAATGAGTTTACGGATTTCCGGATGTAATCCGCTTTCGAACTTCTCCACCTGCCATTCTTCATCATAAATGTTCCGATCAAAGTTGGCGTACTCGATCAGCTGCCCAAATTTTGCAATGTACTCATTAACCGACATGTTATCCTGCCTGAGTGACAGCAGTTCAGTGTGCTTCATTCTTCTCATCACTTTAGGGAAATACTTATCCAAAAATACTTGTCTGAATACGGCCCACGTCAGCTCAACGTCCTGAGCTCTCAGCAGAGCCCTCGCACCAGTCCACCATGTTAAAGCTTCTCCCATCAGCTGGTACGATGCGTAATCGGTCTTCTGCGCTTCCGGGCATGCCATGCGTTCAAAAATGTGCTCGATCATCTGCAGCCACTTCGTTGCAGCCTCAGGGTTGTCTTCACCCTCAAAGGTGGGTGGTTGGAAGTTGCGGAAGTCTTTCAACCTCCGACGGGCAATTTCTTCTGCATTGTCATGCAGTGGGGGTTGGTTCTGATTCTGTTGCCTATGGTCACGCCATTCTTGTCTCATATTCTGAATAAACGTTGCCAGTCCCCCAATAGTAGTGATAAGATCCTCCTCTTCCGCATCGCCAGACCTTCCCCGAGTTGAACCGCGACCACCTGCCATGATTCTGCACTCCCAATATCATGAAATGAGTTGATCAGGCTCACCGCAAGTTATTTATGGCAGCAGTCCCAAGTAGGTACTCGAGTTCAATTCGGACAAGTTAGCTATACATCCGTGTCTTGTCACAGAACGGTCTTAACAATCTAACTATCCTAGTCAATATATACTCAAGCAATTAAACTATAGCACATTTAGACAGTCAATCAGCAGATAAACACAATCAACAATCAATTCAATCAATCACAAGCAAATCCATGGACCAAACTGCTCTGATACCAATTAGTGTAACGCCCTCCCTTGTATGCATCCAAGAGAGTCGTTTGCTAAGCGGAATTAGAGTCTTTACGTAACATAATCTAACAAAGATTCTTATGCTATAAATTCAAACCCGAAAAGCGTTTCTACAATTCTTATCACCTCTGTTTGGACGATAAAAAATGTTTCAAGTGATTTAGAAAGAGCACGTTTGGGGCTTCGCGTGCATATAAAATAATAGTAAAACGGAGTTCGTTTGCTCATAAAAACATCACCCGTAAGGTGCACTGTAAAAATTTTCAGCACTTAAGTCTTTCAAAAATTCCTTTCACAAACGTTTTCCAAAATAGCCGCTGTTCATAAAAGTTCAAGGTAAAATAAAGATGGTAAAGTCTACAGTCATCCAAGAGTACCAAAATAATAAGCATTACAGTCATCCTATCATTTCAAACAGCAACAGTACAAGTCCATTCATCAGCAAGCAACAGCAAACATCATCCTTCAATTGCTTTTACGTCCTCCTGCCATTTAGGAAAATAGCAGCCCCGAAGGGGTGAGAATAATCCCAGTAGTGTGGCAACAAAACCAATAATATAACAGTATTAACTAGGCACAAAATCATAAACAGTCACTTCAACATATCCTTGTTCCTTTTCCTTTTTCCTTTTCATCATATTCATATATATTGCGTACATAACGCCTTTCCTTTTCATCATATTCATATATATTGCGTATATAACGCCCTTTCCTTTGCGCTTTTAGCACCGTCGTGCGCGCACTTCACAGTGGAATCAAATATACCTTGGCACCTGAGCTCCCTGTGGATTCCAACTGTGGGCCTATGCGGACTGATGCCAAGTGTCCCATACCCCGGTACCTTGGGGATGCCTATATGATGCTTGCTCAAACACATGGTCCTGTACATAACTATTCTAAAAAGCAAGGCCTATATGCTCTTGGTACATGCATGCCATGCTATGCTTTCACACACAAAACGTACAAAAATGCGGTATGATGTAAGGTGCATGCTTATATACCTTTCATATAGCCATCACGGCACATATACTTTTCATATACGTTATGCTGCCACATAACAACTTTACCTCATAATCATATAGCCATCACGGCACATTTCCATAGCCATCACGGCACATTTTTTGGCAGTTTTCTTTCATAATAAGGAACATATTACTTTTACGGAGTATGGAGCATCATGTCACAATTTTATACCAGTAGTCAATAGTCACATTAGGTAATATCGCCTGACACTTACCTTGTGTGCCTTAAATAATACCAAACAGCAGCGAAGTATCTCACTTCTTAAGCGCTCCTAAATCAATTACAACCAATCATTTACAGCGGCGATTTACAGCAGAAACAGTGAGCATACAGCAGCGTTTTACAATGGAAAACAGTGAGCATACAGCAGTGTTTTATAGCAGAAAAACAGTGACGTTTGTTCTTTAAAATAGTGAGCAGGAAACAGTGATATTTTCCTTAAAAATAATGAGCAGAACAGTAATGTTTTCCTTAAAAACAGTGGGCAGAAACAGTGACGTTTTACTTAAAAACAGTGGGCAGAAACAGTGACGTTTCACTTAAAAACAGTGGACAGAAACAGTGACATTTTACAGTAGGAAAACAATAACACCTTAGAGCAGAACAGTGAACGTTTTAAAATAGAAACAGTGACATCTTGGACCTCAAAACAGTGGCAAAACAGTAGCATTAGACAGTGGCATTTGAACATTAAAACAGTGGCATAAGTAGTGTTATTTGTGCATCAAAACAGTGGCATGAATGGTACATTTGATCATTAAAACAGTGGCATAAACAGTGACTTTTGATCAGTAAAACAGTGGCATAATTAGGAGTATTTAGACACCAATACAGTGGCACAATTGGTGATTTTCGGACATCCAAAACAGTGGTATAAAGAGTGGTGTTTGAACATCAATATGGTGGTTATTTTATGCAGAAACAGTGGCTCATTAAGTACTAAAACAGTGAGAATTTTTGGGTGCAAAACAGTGACATATGTGGCATTAAAACAGTGAGCATTTTATGCAGAAACAGTGGCACATTATGTACTAAACAGTGAGCATTTTTTATGCAGAAACAGTGGCATGTGAGGCACTAAAACAGTGAGTGTTGTGTGCAGAAACAGTGGCATCAAATTGGTGATCTTGTGAACCCGAAATTGTGACATTCTTAGCCTCAAAACAGTGGCACATTCATACATAACAGTGGCATATTTCTTAAGCATAACCATGGGACTTTCATTCTATAACTTAGGCATACAAATCATCATCCAATAGCTCCACCATTATACTTTCATCATGTTCATTCTTGAATCCAAAACAAAACATACTCAAGGAGACATCTCATGCACACACATGGTTACACACAATAAATAGATCTAAGTCTAGGCTTACCTCTAGTAGCACACACTTCTTGGTCAAGTATCACACACCACACCTTCTAGCTTTACTACACAACAAGTCCACCCTTCCTAGGAGATGATCTATGCGCACTCAATGGTGAGGAGGACACCTTTGGACAGCTTCCAAGTGTGAGTAACAAAGCTGAACAGTGAGGGAAAGAGAGGAGAAAAACTTGCACTTGGTTGGTGTTCTTGAGCCACGGTTTGAGAGGTGAATGTAGAAGAGAGTTGGCTTAGTCTTTCTTTCTTCTAAGGTGCTTGTAGTCACGGCTAGAGAGTGGGGAGGAGGAGGAGATGTTGGCTGAACTTGTGCAAAGTGAGGGAGAGTCCCTCTTGTGCGCAAACTTAAAGAGAAAGTGAGGGGAGGTTAAAATGATGATGCATCATGAAAATTCTGATTTCTTGCAAGAGTGGGACTGCACACAAGGTTTGAACAAGCAAGAGTTTGCTTCTTGGTTACTCTATGCGCATGCAAGGAGTGAGAGGAGGTGTCATCATGAGCACAAGTAAGAGGGTTCACTAAGTCAACAAGCAAGACAGCTTTGTGGCAGCCAAAAATCTGATTTGAAGCTGCCCTTGTGCGCATATGATGAGGAGGTTGCAGCCCCAAAATCCTTCTTTTGTAGCATGTGGGGGCAAGGGACAGATTTGGTTCATGATGGGCTGCAAAAGCATGCAGAAATCTGCACATTTCAGGCTCATGATGGAAGGTGTAAGGTGGTTCTCCAAGTCAACAAGTTAGGCAGTTTTGTGTCATAGAAAAATCTGATCTATGACCTCTCCATGTGCGCCTAAATGAGGAAAGATGCAGCCCAAAATGATGCTAAGGAGTACATGTGTCTTTCATGCAATGAAGTTGAAGTCAAATGGTGCACAAACTAAGGTGATGTGGCGGTCATGCAAGGAGAAAGTTGGCAGATTTTCTAATGCTTATCCATTCTCTTTTGCGCATGAATGAGGAGGAAAAATACATCAAGCCATGTGAAGGTTCCTTGGTACACAAACAACCTTGTTGGACAAGGCTTAGGGAAGGTAAAAGTGAGTACACTTTGGGGCTGAACAAGATGGATCCAAGGACCATTGGGCCATCGGCCAACACAAGGGAAAAAGTCCAACAAGACAAGTTTGAAGATGACAAGTCCACACACACACTAGCCCACTTCCCAAGTCCAACAAACACAAAAGCCTTCTAACACACACTCAAATTACTCATATGATTTTAATAAATTTCACATGCCTACATATGCACCCTCCTATGATTTAATTTAAATACTTACCTTAGTCTCATCCAAGGATAAGGTCATGTAATTTCGCAAACCAACAAACATACACATGCATCTATATAATATAACACTTATGTATTTTACTAATTACGTGGGATGTTACATCTTTCCTTAGAACAGAAGTTATTACCTAGACTGTGTTCTAGAAGGCATGTTTTGATTGTATGCCTTGTCTGCCTGAAACATGGAGACTTATAGGTATATTGTTGGGCGTGTGCTGAAAGAGCACAGGGCTAGGGTAATAAGCTGAAGGAATTCGTCAAATCTCTGTGAGAGATTAGGTTATCTGTAAACCGGAGAAATCGGGATGACATTTACAGGGACTTGGGAATCTATGCATAGTAAAAGAGATCATGAGATGATCTGCCTTTAGAGTCAGTAAATTGAAGATTCCCTATTTCAAATAAAGCTTACCCTAAACCGCAGGGGTTGATACATTTCCTTACCCTAGGTTAATGGGAAGATAACCAAGACGAAGGGAAATACATACGGCAAACAAATATGTGCAATAGGATGATCAAGCCATTAATCTGACTAGCTCTAGGGAAACAAAGCATTGCTAGTGCTCTGTGTTGTCATAAATTGGGTTGTGGGCTTGTTGGGCCTAAGCCCAGTTATGTCAGAGGCTAAGTTGGACCTACTGGGTCAAGCACTAACACCTTGTAGTCATCATGAACTAGCTTTAAAGGTTTTGGGCCTAATAATGGTTGTTAGCCCAAGAAGCTGTTTGGAAGCCCACCTAAAGGGTGGAGGGCGCATGGAGCATTGTAATGGGCTTGGATAGTCCAAGACATTACTAATTAATTTAATTAATTAAATTAATTATCAAACATTGGAATTTCGAATTTTGAATTTGAAATTTGAATTTTGAAATTTGAATTTGGAATTTGATTTTTGAAATTTAAATTTTGAATTTGAAATTTGAAATTTGAGATTTGAATTTTGAAATTGGATTTTGAAATTTGAATTTGGAATTTGAAATTTGAAATTTTGAATTTTGAATTTTGAATTTGAATGCTTGAACATTTGAATTCAAGTGATTGAATTCGAATTTGAATTGGCTATGAAAAGTTATTTCATAACAAAATGATAAGATGAGATCTTGTTGGAATATTCCCTGCATCAAGAAAAGATACTTGATCTTATCCAATGATGAAGTGGTGCGCAAATTTGGATCCAAAGTGAGTGTCATTTTGTCATCTAAATGTACTACAATTCTGATTTGGTTGGTTAAGAGAATCAGTGAGTTAGTTGATTCAAATTTGAATGCAACTACTCAATGTATCTGGACTTAAAATAAGACTAAATGGGGCACATGAAATGGTTGGTCATGTGATGAGAATTAGGTCAGAATCTTGAAAGAATAATGACCTAATCTTATAAGGATTCAAATGAGAGGTGGTTAGCAATTTTGAATTGCAAACAGATCCTTGATTCCCTCCAACCATGCGCATATTTGGTGAGATTTTCAAGTAAGAAAATCTTATCATTCCATCCTACTAATTAACCTAAAGTGTGCGTAAAAGGGGACTAATTTCCTCCTTAGGGTTTTCACAAAAAACTAGCCTACTCTCCATCATTCTCATGCGCCATTCTATAGGGTAGTTCACTACACCTTTCCAAACAGAATACCTAGCCTCCACCTTCACCAATTGAGCGCACAACAAGCCTCATTGTGATGATCATCTAGTGGCTTGCAAGAAGGTGTTATTGCCTCATTGACGAACGGTGGTGTGGATCAACATTAGAGGGTTTGAACCCTTCAGACCTGACAATTGATCTCCCTGATTGATCAGGCCAAAACAAGGTAACATCATGTTGTCCTAAAGCATGGATTTCTATGTGCATGTATGTTTCCGCGTGAAAAGTTTTGTTTTTCCACCTTACTTGCATCGGCCTTCAAGGCCATTTTACTTTCAGATATGGAAGAAGAAGATACTAAAAGCCCTCTACTTCTAGGGACGCCATTTTTAGCAACTGCAAGATCCCTGATCGATTTTGAACAAGGGAAATTGATGCTAAGGGTGAATGAAGAAAGAATTACCATAGATGTGTTTGAAGCCATTAAATATCCTGTTGATGTGGAGGATTATTTCAGAATTGATATCATACAGGAGGTTGTGGAAGAAGTGATAGGAGAAGAAAACTCTTCACTTGAGGAAGAAAAATTCAAGGAAGAGTCAAGTGGGGAATATTATCAGGAGGAACCGGTAGTTGAAGAGTTGGAAACGAAGGTAGATGACATTCCCAAAGGAGCACCTAAGGTGGAGCTTAAAGAACCACCTTCAAATCTTAAACGTGTTCCTTGGAGATGATCAAACATACCCAACCATTATCAATGCATTGTTGTCTGAAAGGGAGGAAGTGAAGTTGGTTGAGGTACTTAAAAAGAACAAGACAGCCATGGGCTGGTCATTTTCAGATCTTAAGGGTATCAACCCTTCATTCTGTACTCATAAGATATTGATGGAAGAAGAGGTTAAACCAGTGAGGCAACCATAGAGAACACTCAATCCTACTCTGAAGGAGGTAGTGAGGAAGGAGGTGGTGAAGTTTTTTGATGCTGGAATGATCTATCCTATTTCAGACAGTGCTTGGGTGAGTCCCATTCAGACAGTGCCTAAGAAAGGAGGGATGATGGTTTTGAGGAATGAGAACAATGAATTAATTCCTACAAGAATGGTCACTGGCTGGAGGATGTGCGTTGATTACCGGAGACTCAACAAAGCAACAAGGAAGGACCATTTTCCTATTCCATTTCTAGACCAAATGCTGGAGAGATTGGCAGGACATGCTTTCTACTATTTCCTAGATGGATACTCAGGCTACAATCTGATAGTTGTGGCTCCAGAAGATTAGGAGAAAACCGCATTCACTTGCCCATATGGAATCTTTGCATACCGGAGGATGCCTTTCGGCCTATGTAATGCACCATCAACTTTTCAAAGGTGCATGCTTTCCATATTCTCTGACATGGTAGAAAAATGAATTGAAATTTTTATGGATGATTTTTCTGTGTTTGGTCCTACTTTTGATGCATGTCTAAAAAATCCGGATAGTGTTTTACAAAGATGCCAAGATTGTAATCTTGTGTTGAACTGGGAGAAATGTCATTTCATTGTGACAGAGGGTGTTGTTTTAGGACACAAAGTGTCCAACAGAGGGATTGAAGTGGATAAGGCAAAAATCTCTGTTATTGAGAAACTACCCCCTCCCATAAATGTTAAAAGTGTGAGAAGTTTCCTAGGTCATGCAGGGTTTTATAGACGTTTTATAAAAGACTTTTCCAAAATTGCAAAAACTTTATGCAAGTTGCTAGGGAAAGATCAAGAGTTTGTGTTTACTGATGACTGCCTGCATGCATTTACTATTTCGAAAGAAAAATTGATCACTACACCAATAATCATGGCACCTGAATTTTCATTGCCTTTTGAATTGATGTGTGATGCAAGTGATTATGTTGTGGGAGTATTGCTAGGCCAAAGAAAGGACAAATTATTGCATGTCATTTACTATGCCAGTAAAATTCTTAATGAGGCACAGAAGAATTATGCTACTACAGAAAAAGAATTATTGGCTATTGTGTATGCATTTGACAAATTTAGGTCATATCTGCTAGGGTCAAAGGTTATTGTTTACACTGACCATGCAGCTTTGAAGTATTTTTTAACCAAGCAGGATGCTAAGCCCAGGTTGCTCCGATGGATGTTACTTCTACAAGATTAAAAGTCTCAGATAAGTGATAATGGATTAAAGTTCTGTTGGGGGAAAGGTGTTCTTGCAATTCATAACAACACAAAGTGTTGGAAATATGGAGAAGAAGAAGGAATAAAAAGGGAAAAAGGAAGTAAAGACACAAAGTGTTTGGTAAAAGAAAGAAAAAGAAAAGAAAAAGGAAAAGGGAGAAAAGGAGGAAGAAAGGTTCAAAGAAAAAGAAAAATTGTAGGAAAGGTGGTACAAAAGGTGAATGGAAAGGAAGAAGAGAATTGGAGGGATTAAGAAGAATTTGAAAAATACAATTGTGATCCTCCTCTTATCTGAATCTGATTCATTTAATCCGGACCCTTTTCAACATCAAATTTTACCTCTAGTCAAGCCACATTCCAAGCCATATTTCCTCCTTTAACACAATTCTATCTCTAGCCAAGCCATATTGCCAAAGTCCTTTTTGATCTACTTTACAGATCATTGTTATTATGAAAAGTGAGAAGATGGGCAAGTCTATGGTAGTTTGAGTACAGTGAAGATGGAGTGGTAGATGCATCCTTAAACACTAGAGTGCAAGAGAGTTCAATTTTCACAATTTTTGAGAAGTTCCTAGTGAGGGGGTGTTTTGTTTGGAAGTCTCTGTATATCATCTTTACTGATCTGTTGAAAAGTCACAGATGATGTTTGGAAAATCATAGGAATAAGAGATTGCATGGTTATAAGCTTGTATCATGAAATGTGATCTTTTGTTAAATGAAGTCTTTCCTCATGATTTTCATCTGTAAAGAATCTTGAGACCTTCTCTGTTTTTAAATTCATTAATGAGGACAATAATGTTCAAATCTGGGAATTGTGATAAACCCTTAGTTCATCAGGTTTTTCAGCATTAATTAGTATCAATTTGTGTGATTAAATGATGGAAAAAGATGTTAATGTCCTGAAAAGTCCTCAAATATAAGTTCTGGAAGCTTTGTTAAGAATCTACATTGTTCTTGTAGGGAAATGAAGCTCAAGGAGCAACATAGAGAAGGAAGAAGATTCTGAAGAATGGGAGAATGCTAAGTGTTGAGCGCTAAAACATCCACACAGAAGGTTTTAGCGCGCTGTTGCAAAATGAAGGCAAAACTTGCTGGTGCCAAGCGCTAAAACATCCACATAAAATGTTTTAGCGCTCTGTCGTTCAAAAAGTCTCGGGTCTTGAACGCTGAAACGGTCAAGATAAACGTTTTAGCATTCTGATGTGCAAAAAGGTTCTGGTCTTCAACGTTAAAACGTCCAAGTAGAATGTTTTAGCGCTGAAGACAGTTAAAAGTAGTTGGGCATCCGTCAAAGTTGAGCGCTAAAACATCCACAGGGAACGTTTTAGCGCCCAAGTCAATTTTTGGTTGTTTTTCAGTTGTATTCTATAAAAGGCAAGGGGCCTTCACATTCTGATATATCTGGTTTTCTATTTTCAGATCCTCTAATCTGACTCTTAAGAAAGAATCAATCCTACTATGAATTATCCCCTATATGATGTTAATCAACCTTTTTCTTATCATCAAGATGTAATCCTTTACTATCCTGATTGATACATTAATCAGAAACCCCAATCCCTTGGTGATTCCCTTCTTAATACATGCATTAAAACACTAAGGTCTTAAGATTACATCATAATCCTAGCATCAATCCCTTGAATACTAGAACACTGATGATGAAGTTGTCAGTTATAGGAATAATATAAACATCCCTGTTCTACACTACTCCCTTGATGGAAAGAGTTGATACAGACAACTTCATATCATCACATAAAAGGCAAACATAATATTCAATCATCCATTCATAAATTCATACTTGAGTTCCATTGAAATCAGACTACAAAGGACTCTACTCAGACATAATAAAAGAAATAACAAGAGAAGAGGAAAGTGTCACCATTTCATGGCTTTGTATAACCAGACTTTTGGGACAGATTTGAGAGCTCCAAGAGCACACCTTTATGCTGTTTTGAGACCTCCATAGGTATAGCTTGATCATTCCTCTTGAAATCCATGATTTTAGCTTGTTTAAGTCACTAAATGAGGGAACTTTGATTAATCAAGTTAAAAGTGGTTAATTTATGCATGTTTAATGCTTTGGGACTTCTGTTTTTGAGAAAAACCAGACCTTGGATCATTAGGAACCTTTCCCACATCGGATTATGCAGAAATCTGCTGCATAATTCTATTTTGCACGCGTGGGAATCGATTCCCTTCCGTTGGGAATCGATTTCCAAGTGCAGGAATGGATTCCCCATGTTTAGGAATCGATTCATACCTTTGACAACAACGACGTAGTTTAGTAAAATCGTGATATCTCGAGCTACAGAGCTTCGAATTGAGTGAGGTTTGGACCTATGTAAAGATAACACATAAGGATACAATACTCTAAAATTTCATAGCCTTTGGATGAGTGGATTTTTCGTAGTGTTAGTTTTAAGTTGCGACTTGATTGCTGGAAATTCAGTTTGCAACAGTCACTTTGCGAAAAATATAACCGGAGTTATACAACTCAGATTGAGACATAGAATATATCGTTGGAAACCTTAAGATGTCTAGTTTAACATAGTAAAACCTTAGAGTATTTCATGAAGATTTGAAATTGCAGTCTTGAAAATGGTATAGTTTAGTGCTTGTGGCTTCGAAAAAAGCCCGTAGTAAGCGAAATGAAAAAAAAATAATGTTCGTTTTAAATCTGAAAAGCTATGATATGTTTATTGATAGTACGGATGTTATGAAAATAGATATGTGACCTTGCTGGACACTATTACTACTTGTGACCCTTTGGACACCGAGTCGTGAGAGAGGGTTTAGCTTGCGAGGTAAGCTTTTGTGTCCTCGGTTTAGCCATTGTTGGTTCCACCATACCCCATGGGGGGATGGTTTATATGCATGACGTGTTTTCATGTATTGATTTTGAAATTCTATTGAGCTGTTAAGTGCAAATGCCTTATGGTATGTATGTGATGTTTCGCATAGACGGTAAGCTTGAGTATGTAGCATACGATATGGTGATCCTGTGGGCAGGTACGACATTGGCGTGTACTATGTGGGTTGTAGACGCACGTACATCCTTCATTTCTCTGGCTAGTAGAATAGTTGACACACATGACATGATTATATGCTGCATTGCACAGATTTTGGAACTTATACTATTTACTGTTTTAGAACTTATATTGCACGTGTAAGTGAGCTTGGGGTGGAGAAATCCTTGAGGACCCCTTGTCTTACTGAGATTTCTTTTTAGAGTTATCACCCCACGTTTGGGGAACATTTTCAGGTTCAGGTAATGGGGTTGATACCTCGGGCGGCATGAAGCCGGAGCTTAGCTGATTTGCATGTTGATTATGATGATATACTTGTTTAGTGATTATGCTGATTTTCATTACCATGTTATTTGGGTTGAGACTCTATTGGGATTGTTGCTTATTTGGTGAGCATGGGGATTTTCCATGCCACATTGACTTGAATTTGTTGATTTAGATTTGAGTTGTATAATTGTATCAGTATTATGGTCCGGACTACGTGTTGTAGTTCCGTGATTTAGATACACACATTTTATGTTATGAGGTTATTCAGTGTAGTTAGCTTTTATTGCAATTTACATACATGTAATGTTTTGAAAAAGGATTTAATAATCAACTCGGTTAATGATAATGATTTCATAATTGAAAGTAAAAAGTTATTCCGCATTTTTAATATGATAACAAACCGGGTATACACGGGGTGTTACAACAGTAAACATCATCCCATACTGAAAATGCTCCATATTTTCAAGGCAAGAACAATAGCAGTAAGCTCCAAATCATGTGTCAGATAATTTTCCTCAAGAGGCTTCAACTGCCTAGAAGCATAAACAACCACTCTCTTTTCTTGCATCAGAACACTCCCCAAACCTTTCTTGGAAGCATCACAGTATAATTCAAACTCACCTTCCGGATAGGGAAGAGTTAACATAGGAGTAGTAGTCAATTTCTCTTTAAGAGTCAGAAAACAGTCCTTACATTCCTGGGTCCAACAAAAGGAGTATCCTTTCATGTCAATCGGGTCAATGACAGTACCATAGCAGAAAACCCCTGTTTAAACCTATGATAATAACCAGCAAGACCCAGAAAGCTCCTAATCTCAGTCACAGTCTTAAGTCGTTCTCAGTCACTTACCGCTTCAATCTTACTTGGATCCATAACAACACCACTAGCAGAAATCACATGACCCAGAAATTGCACTTCAGATAGCCAGAATTCACAATTAGATGGCCTAGCATACAACTTGTTATCTTTCAACACCCGAAACACAGTCCTCAGATGCTCTGTATGCTCCTCTTTACTTTTGGAATAAATCAAGATGTCATCAATAAATACTATCACAAACTGGTCCAAATAGAGTTTGAAAATGCGATTCATATAGCCATGAACACCGCAGGGGCATTAGTAAGCCCAAAAGGAATCACCTGATATTCAAAGTGTCCGTATCTGGATCGGAATGCCATTTTACGCGCATCCTCCGGCTTAATCCAGATCTGGTGGTATCCGGATCGGAGATCAATCTAAGAAAATACACAAGCACCCCTCAGCTGATCCAGCAAATCATTAATACGTGGCAACGAGTACCTGTTCTTAATCATATATTTATTCAACTGTCAGTAGTCAATGCACAATCTCATACTACCATCCTTCTTTTTCACAAATATTACCGATGCTCCCCATGGAGACACGCTTGGTTTGATAAAATTCTTTGCAGATAGTTCTTCAATATGCTTCCACAACTCAGCCAACTCCAGTGGCGACATCCGATATGGAGCCAAAGTGATAGGCCCCAACACCAGGGAACAAATCAATAGAGAACTCAATCTATCTCTCAGGTGGAAATTCCGGTATTTCATTAGGAAATACATCAGCAAATTCATTAATCACTGGAACACTTGATATCTCTTCTTCCTTATCACCAACCAATCTGTAACAGCCCATTTTACACCGGTATTGTTAACATTAATTATGATATTAAGCGCAGTTACAATCACAGCAATTCATTTATAAAAATGCGAGTAAACTTTTTCCATTTATTACGCGAGCATTTAAGATAATAAAAAGCGTAATAAATAAAAGTTGAGACCGTAACTGTAAACTCTTCACGGAATAATTATTTAAACTAATTTTATAACATATATTACTTCACTCAAGTAACTAAGGCGTTCCCATAAACCCACTTAGCTAAATTCTCACTTTTACGTTTTTTACCTATCCGAACATGGTTCGGTCTTTGAATTTCTGAGGGAAAACCGCATGGTACGAACTTCTCATCTTTTGATATGTTATTCTATACTTAATTACCTTTCTAGGAAGCTATCACACGAGTCATAAAGTTCTCGTTTGCTCTGGATATCGCCGTTTGAAGTTGGACAAGCAAATCTGCCAGCCAACGCCAAAATTTAAAATTCAAAAAAAAATTCAAATCCGGGCATCATGACCATCCTCTTCCTGTTTGTACCTGAAAAGTTCAAAACTTGCAAACACAAACATTATATTATCACATAATATTCTCACATATATTTTGACATTTAACATTTAAACATCAAAATAACATCAAGATTCATAATCTTAAATTTCTCAATTGGCCGAATTTAAAAACAATTTTAATTCAAATTTTGTTAATTCTTTCTTAAAGAAAACAAAATTAAACCATGCATATAGCCACAAACTCCTTCATGGCCGAATCATATAGGTGACTATATGATAAATTTTGTCACAAAATTTCATGCATATAAACATGACACAATTCATGGATAAAAATAAGAAATCATTCAAGGTACTCTTAGTACCCTCCATGGCCGAATCTACCCTTTCAAAAAGGGTGTTCCTTTTAAAACTTTCATAAAGAAAAAGAAACTAAACCATGATGCATAATGTTTTATGAACACAGAATCAAATTTACATGTTCATAAAAACAAAAACTTTAACACTTTAAAGGATTTTTGATTCAAAATCCATATGCAGAATTTAAACTTTAACCCTTTAAAGATTTTGACCGTGAAAACTCCTTTCACAAACAAGGTACCATCACCCGCCGATGGTAAAGTAACCAGGCTCTGATACCACTTGAAAGTAAACTGGCCTTTGAAGGCCAATGCATGTAAGGTGTAAAAACAAAAATTTTACTGCGGAACATACATGCACACATAGGTTCATGCTTTAAGACAGCATGATGTTACCTTATTTTTGGCCTGATCAGTCAGGGAGATCAGTTGTCAGGTCTGAAGTGTTCAAACCCTCTAAAGGTGATCCACACCACCGTTCGTCAATGATGCAAGAACTCCTTCTTGAAAGCCACCAGATGAACACCACAGTGAGGCTTGCTATGCGCACATGTGGTGAAGGTGGATGCTAGGTATTCTGTTTGGAGAGGTGTAGTAAACTACCCTACAGAATGGTGCATAAGATGAAGGAGAGTAGGCTGGGTTTTTCTTGAAAACCCTAAGGAGAGGAACTAGTGTGATATATGCGCACACCTTGGAGAGGAGGAGAGGATTAAATCATTAAAAAATGAAAACCAACTTTCAAACTCCTTTGAAATTTGCGCATGAATTAGAGGAGGATAAGGTGGAGCTGTTGCAAAACCAATTTTGCCAACAACCTCCAATCTTATCCTCATGAAACTAAGTTCAAAATAATTTAAACTTAAATTCATAAACTATCATATAGTATACTTTTCATGCGCATAATTCAGCCCTAAAAGGGGTCCAAATATATTGAGTAGTTGCATTCAAAATTTGAATTAACTCACCCACTGATTCCCTCAACCACCAAATCTGAATGGAGCTTTGTTTTAAGTGATAAGATGACATTCTTATCACTCAGATATGCGCCCCAAACAGCCCAAGCATGTGCTCCAAAGATGCTTCTTGATCTAAGGAATATGTTCCAATAAGATCCTATCTTATCCTTTTGTTATGAAACAACTTTTCAAAGCCAATTAAAATTCGAATTCAAACACTTGAATCAAATGTTCAAACATTCAAATTCAAAATTCAAAATTTCAAAATTTCAAAATTCAAATTCAAAATTCGAATTTCCAAATTTAAATTCCAAATTCAAATTTCAAATTCAAAATTCGAATTTCAAAATTCAAATTCCAAATTCAAATTTCCAATTTCAAAATTCAAATTTCAAATTTCAAATTCAAAATTCGAAATTCAAATATTTGATTATTAATTTAACTAATTAAATTAGTTAGTAATGGCTTGGACTATCCAAGCCCATTACTAAGCTCCATGCACCACCCACCTATTTAGGTGGGCTTCCAAACAGCTTCTTGGGCTAACAACCATTATTAGGCCCAATACTTTTAAAGCTAGTCCATCATGACTACAAGGTGTTAGTGTGTGACTCATTAGATCCAACTTAGCTTCTGACATAACTGGGCTTGGGCCCAACAAGCCCACAACCCAATTAATGACAACACAGAGCACTAGTAATGCTTTGTTGCCCCAGAACTAGTCAGATTAATGACTGGATCATCCTATTGCACATATTTGGTTACCGTATGTATTTCCCTTCGTCTCGGTTATCTTCCCATTAACCTAGGGTAAGGAAATGTATCAACCCCTGCGGTTTAGGGTAAGCTTTATTCGAAATAGGGAATCTTCAATTTACTGACTCTAAATGCAGATCATCTCGTGATCTCTTTTACTATGCATAGATTCCCGAGTCCCTGTAAATGTCATCCCGATTTCTCCGATTTACAGATAACCTAATCTCTCACAGAGATTTGACGAATTCCTTCAGCTTATTACCCTAGCCTTGTGCCCTTTAAGGACACGCCCAACAGTATACCTATTAGTCTCCATGTTTCAGGCAAATGAGGCATACAATCAAAACATGCCTTCAAGAACACAGACTAGGTAATAACTTCTGGTCTAAGGAAAGACATACCCAAACATAAAGAGATTACTCTAATGACACTATCTGTGAGATTTCCTCATAGAGTCTCTTTTTCGGTCTGTTCAGTGCGAGCTATACTCTTATAGGTCCACCCACGACTTTAGCTAAGATATCTCCATATCTGCAGCTCATGAGGTCTTTACCTTGTATCCATATACAAGTAGATAAGTCGTACTAGTCTTACTCGAGATCACTAATCCCCAAACTCAGTGTCTCTAGACTAGGAACATATAATTAGGAATAGACATGCAATATCCTTGAATCCTCATGATCGTGATCTTATCACAGATACTCAAGAGATACCTGTTCTATTCCAAGGGGTTTATCCAGTTTGTTCATATAATATTAACAGTAATATCGAGACACAATATGAAACTGAATAAATAGTGCTTTCATTTATTTGCGACAAACAAAGTTCTACATCTAGTGTCCTTTATTTAATCAAAAGATTGTCTCTAGGACACCCATATGCTAACATGTTTTGATTGTATGCCTCGTCTGCCTGAAACATGGAGACTCATAGGTATACTGTTGGGCATGTCCTTAAAGAGCACAGGGCTAGGGTAATAAGCTGAAGGAATTCGTCAAATCTCTGTGAGAGATTAGGTTATCTATAAACCGGAGAAATCAGGATGACATTTACAGGGACTCGGGAATCTATGCATAGTAAAAGAGATCATGAGATGATCTGCCTTTAGAGTCAGTAAATTGAAGATTCCCTATTTCGAATAAAGCTTACCCTAAACCGCAGGGGTTGATATATTTCCTTACCCTAGGTTAATGGAAAGATAACCGAGACGAAGGGAAATACATACGGTAACCAAATATGTGCAATAGGATGATCAAGTCATTAATCTGACTAGTTCTGGGGCAACAAAGCTTTGCTAGTGCTCTGTGTTGTCATTAATTGGGTTGTGGGCTTGTTGGGCCCAAGCCCAGTTATGTCAGAAGCTAAGTTGGATTTAATGGGTCACCCACTAACACCTTGTAGTCATGATGAACTAGCTTTAAAGGTATTGGGCCTAATAATGGTTGTTAGCCCAAGAAGCTGTTTGGAAGCCCACCTAAATGGGTGGAGGGTGCATGGAGCTTAGTAATGGGCTTGGATAGTCCAATCCATTACTAATTAATTTAATTATTTAAATTAATAAATCAAACATTTGAATTTCGAATTTGGAATTTGAATTTTGAATTTTGAAATTTGAATTTGGAATTTGAATTTTGAGATTCGCAATTTGAATTTGAAATTTGAAATTTGAATTTTGAATTTTGAAATTTGAATTTGAAATTTGAATTTTGAAATTCGAATTTTGAATTTGAAATTTGAAATTTTGAATTTTGAATTTGAATGTTTGAACATTTGAATTTGAATGTTTGAACATTTGAATTCAAGTGTTTGAAATTGAATTTAAATTGGCTATGAAAAGTTGTTTCATAACAAAAGGATAAGATGAGATCTTTTGGAATATTCCCTGCAACAAGAAAAAGATATTTGATCTTATCCAATGATGAAGTGGTGCGCAAATTTGAATTCAAAGTGACTGTCATTTTGTCATCTAAATGTACTACTATTCTGATTTGGTTGGTTAAGAGAATCAGTGAGTTAGTTGATTCAAAATTTGAATGCAACTACTCAATATATCTGGACTCAAAATAAGACATAATGGGGCGCATAATATGGTTGTTCATATGATGATAATTATGTCAGAATCTTGAAAGGATAATGACCTAATCTTATAAGGATTCAAATGCAAGGTGGTTAGCAATTTTGAATTGCAAACAAATCCTTGATTCACTCCAACCATGCGCATATTTGGTGGGATTTTCAAGTAAGAAAATCTTATCATTCCATCCTACTAATTAACCTACATTGTGCGCACAAAGGGTCTAATAATTCACCTTAAGGTTTTTCACAAAACATAGCCTACACTCCTTCATCTCATGCACCATTCTGTAGGGTAGTACACTACACCTTTCCAAAAAGAATACCTAGCCTCCACCTTCACCACTTGTGCGCATAGCAAGCCTCACTGTGGTGTTCATCTGGTGGCTTTCAAGAAGGAGTTCTTGCATCATTAACGAACGGTGGTATGGATCACCATTAGAGGGCTTGAACCCTTCAAGCCTGACCATTGATCTCCCTGACTGATTAGGCCAAAAACAAGGTAACATCATGTTGTCTAAAAACATGAACCCATGTGTGCATGTTTGTTTCCGCAGTAAAAAATTTGTTTTTACACCTTACATGCATCGGCCTTCAAAGGCCAATTTACTTTTAATTGGATATCTTGATATTTCGAGTGAAATATCCGGATATTGGATATCCTGATATTTCGAGTGCGATATCCTGATATTTCGAGTGAGATATTCGGATATTGGATATCCTGATATTTTGAGTGAGATATTCGGATATTGGATATCCTGATATTTCGAGGGAGATATCCGGATATTGGATATCCTGATATTTCGAGTGCGATATCCTGATATTGGATATCCTGATATTTCTAGTGCGATATCCTGATATGGGATATCTTGATATTTCGAATGAGATATCCTGATATTTCGAGTGAGATATCCTGATATGGGATATCCTGATATTTCCAGTGAGATATCCAGATATTCTGGGGTTTCGATGAACAATGACATACTGTTCATGCAGAACTGATCTATGGGTTTAGGGACCCTAGTTGATGAAGTGGCACTTCTGGAATTAATTATCTAAGTCAGAACCTAAGGGGTTAAGGGCTTATAGCTTGGTGGGAAGCCTTAAGACGTAAAATGTAAAAGTAAAAATGTAGTCTTTATGCTTATGTGTATGAGCTTTGGTTAATGATATATTATTGGTCCATAACATATTGTGATACTGTTGTGTTTGGACTTTGAGAGTGGTTGGACTCTTGGCTTGGATTGATTGCTTGTAAGGTAAGTTTTCGTGTCCTCGGTTTAGCCATGTTGTGGTTCCACCATGTCCCATGGGGATGTGGTTTATGCATGTTGTGTTACATGCTTTTGATGTTTTGGAAATGCTATTGAGCTGTTATATGCAATGTGTCTGTATGATATGCATGTGGTGTCCATCTATACGGTAAGCCTGAGTATGTGACGCATACAACAGGGTGAGGCTGTGGGTGAGGTGCAAGCGTTGTTCCTTGTACTACTATGTGGGTAATAGACGTATTCCTGCATTTTCTCTGGCCAGTAGAATAGTGATAACACACATGTCATGAATATCTGTTGCACTGCATACTTTTGGAACTTATACTGGAAATTACTGCTTTTAGAACTTATATTGCACATGTAAGTAAGCTTGGGGTGGAAGATCCTTGAGGACCCCTTGTCTTACTGAGATTTCTTGTTAGAGATCTCACCCCCCGTTTGGGGATGCTTTTTTCAGGTTCAGGGAACCCAGGGGTTGAGACTCCTAGTGGCAGGAGGCTAGAGCTTAGTTGATGCATGTTTATGCTGCTTATGCTGATATGCTGTTATGATTGGATGTTGGATCCTGTTTACCGTTTCGGCTTTGAGTTTATTATTATGATATTGTCTGTTGAGACTGTTGTTGGGCATTGTGCCTTATTTGGTGAGCATGGGGTTTGTCCATGCCACATTGACTTGAGTATGTCTTGTTTAAGTTATAGTTGTATTAATGTATCAGGATTTTGGTCCAGGCTATGTGTTGTAGTCCTGTGAATTAGATACTCACTTTATATTTATATATCAGGTATTTCAGTTAGTTGTCTTGCAATTTACATAAATGCATTTTGTTATGAAATTGATTAAGTAATCAACTTGGCTAAGATTAATGACGTCATAATTGAATTAAAGAAAAAGTTATTCCGCATTTTAATTAAGCATGGCTTAATACGATAGTACGTTAACAATCCGGATTAACACGAGCTCCATACATTTTATGGTATCAGAGCACTTTCTTGGGAAAAAGCCTGTATGTAATGCAATAACTTGGGTAGTGTGTCTGTCTCGTGTGTTCTCTCTGTTAGGTTTTATTAGGGTGATGCATATGTTATCACATTGCGTCGGCCTGTTCAACTCATAATTTGTGTAACTTGTGCAGAGTCATGGTACAACCTAGGAGGAACCGCGAGAGCACTGAGGGTCAACCCGACCCAGTCCTGACTGCATTGGCTGAGATGCAGGCGGCTAGGATAGCCGATCAGGAGGCCATTAGATTGGCCAACCTGGTGATGATGGACGCCGTTCGAGAGGCGAACCAGAAAGCCATAGAGGATGTTTTGGAAGCGAATCGACTGGCGTATATGACCATGCTTCGGGTCGTATTGGAGGAGACGAGAATTGGTTGTCATGACGGCCCATATTCCCCGCTGCCACCACCTCCATCCTCACACCGGTGTGGGAGTGGATTTAGAGGGATGCTAGTTGGGAATGAATCCTCGTTGCTTGAGTGCATCCCGTGTGGAGAGACTCATAAGGGTACTTACGGGCAAGGACAAAGAGTTTGTTTCAGTTGTGGCCAACCAGGCCATCTTATCAAAAGGTGCGTTTCCAAAGCGGAGCGAGCTGCAGGGATACATAGTGTTTTAGTATGTCCCTTAGAAAAGATAGCTGGATCGATGTCTAAGGACTTCGAGAAAATTTGTTTAAACCACGAGGCAAAGAAAATTAAAGAATCTGAGGCTAAGAGAAACAGTAGTCCCTTCTCCTGGAGGGACAGGAAGTTTAGGGGCAGAGGTAAAAGGAAGCAGCTTCAAGTCAAGCAACTGTGCAAAAATTCAATAAGTCTTTTTCCCTGGTAGACAACGTTACCAGTTGATTATCCCGCAGTGTGTAGGGTGCGAAAAGGAGCATGCAGGACGTTGTGTTACCCGGCAGCTGATCTGCTTTCGGTGTGGCCAGGAGGGCCACTACTCTAGAGATTGTCCGCCATTGACAACGGGAGCTGCAGCGATTCGGGAAGTTCCATTACGGATGTTTCCTGAGAGTACAGTGAGACCTTCTACTCCCAGATGCACGAAATGTGGGAAGTTTCATCTGAGGCCGGGTGCTACCGGCCAGACTATCTGTTTCCAGTGTGGCCAAAAGGGCCACTATGCGAGAGAGTGTCAGTCGTCTATGGCAAGGGCTGGAGTAGTTCAGACGACTCCTATTCAGATGTTTCCTGCACCATCAGAGGCTGACCGTGTTTATGCACTGGATCACCAGCAGTCGGATAGAGCTCCGAACTTTGTCAGAGGTACTGTTTCCATTGGGGAATTGTTGTTGATGTTATGTCTGGTTCTGGGGATACGCATTCTTTATTGTAACCCTGATTGTTGTGAGGCGTGAGTTGCCCATGTTTGTACCTTCTCCACCGTCGCGGTTGACTACCGTCACCAGAGGAAAGTGTGATACTACCACTGTACATCGAGATGTCGTGTTTCAGTGGGATGGTCGTGAGTTCTCGGTAGATCAAGTGAGATTACCGATGGCAAAGTTGGAAATCATCCTTGGCGTGGATGGATTGTCCAATAATCGTTAGATGATTGATTGATTAATTGTGGTGCCTAGCGAGTGGTGACGTCTCCGAGTGGGTCCACAGCCAGTTCCTCGCCATTCATTTCAGTCTTGCAGGCTAGGAGGACCTTGAGAGCAGAGGCATTTGGCTTTGTGATGTTGGAAAGTTTGGTGGGTGGGACACCGGAGGATCTCACTGGCATTCCTATGGTGAGGGAGTTCCTCGAAGTGTTTCATGAGGATATTCCTGAGTTTCCACCGCAGAGGGAGATAGAGTTCTCCATTGAATGGTTGCCTGGTGTGGGGACTATTGCATT
This sequence comes from Gastrolobium villosum, assembly GCA_032173675.1. Classification (NCBI taxonomy): domain Eukaryota; kingdom Viridiplantae; phylum Streptophyta; class Magnoliopsida; order Fabales; family Fabaceae; genus Gastrolobium; species Gastrolobium villosum. Next base: position 39,841 of record JAVKPL010014290.1, on the reverse strand, counting down.
AGCTCCATATCGGATGTTCCGCCAGAGTTGGCTGAGTTGAGTAGCGTTTGTTGGAGTCTTTCGGCGAAAGATCTCATCCGACCGAGCGTGTCTCTATGGAAAGCACCGGTCATTTTGTTTTAAGGTAAGATGCCTTACGCCATTACTAAATCGTGATGGTGCTCTGTTGAGAATGAGAACCTCTCTCCAGGGAAACCGAGTGTGTAACACTGGGAACTTATGGCAAAGGCCACGCGTGTATATGCGAGGCTATGCATGTACAAGTAGCTTGTGAGTTGAGTGGTCTCCATGACTCTAGGATTTTATGTTGATTATTGGTTTATGTCTTGAGTAGTTGGCATGTTAACACCAGGGATAGTGTTAAGCATGAAAAGAGTACGATAAACAGTGGTAATATATAATGTTATTTCACTTTTGACTGACTCTCGATTTTGCAGATACCATGGAGATTGAGGTATATCGTTATATTTATCATTACATAGAGTTCTTGGTTCATTATGTTATTGAGATTGAAGATTTTGCAGGTGTACGTGAACTAAGGTACGCAGCTATGTTAATGAATATGTTAACTAACCTGTGTTGGTTAAATGAACATGATTATGATTTAGTACTGTGAAATGAACATGATTAAATTTCGTATTGTGAAATGAATATGAATTTATTTTGAGAATATTGTTTTAAAGTGTAAGCCTTGTTGAGGTTAGAGTCATGGAATAGGACCAAACTCACTCGAGTGTTGTGTGAATTAGAGTTTGTGGGGTGGGTCACCTCTATTGAGGGAGTGACTGATGATCCCAGAGAATCGGATGACGTCTTAGTGTCATTATGAACTTCGAGTTTTGTCGGTGACCTCTTTGTTTGGGGGTGCACTTTTCGAGATCGAGAAATTGAGAGTCGAGAATGAGCTTATGGAGAAGAACCAGGACGATGTGTCTTGGGATGAGGAATGACATTGTTGATGCGTGTCCATTGTCGTTATGCCAGAGGGTGAAGATTGAAAACTAGGAGCCGTTGGTAAGTTTCGACCTCTTGAGGTACCGTAGTGGAAGTGGGAAAGTATTCCATGAATTTCGTGGTGGGTTGACTCAGGCTAGTCTTGACTCTATCTGGGTCATTGTGGACAGGCTGACGAAGTCTGTCCATTTTCTTCCAGTGAAGGTGAGCTTCACTACAAAGCAGTTGGCCAAGCTACATGTCCGCGAGATTGTGAGGCTTCACCGGGTGCCCGAGAGTATCATCAGTGATAGGGACCCGAAGTTCACATCTCGGTTCTGGGAGGCGCTGCAGGGAGCTTTCGGTACGCAGTTGAGATTGAGTACCGCCTGTCACCCTCAGACTGACGGACAGACTGAGCGAACCATCCAAACATTGGAGGACATGTTGAGGGCTTGCCCGTTGGAGCAGGGTTCAGCATGGGATAGGTACCTTCCGTTGGTGGAATTTTCGTACAACAACAGTTTTCATGCTAGCCTGGGCATGGCGCCCTACGAAGCACTATATGGTAGGAGGTGTCGGACTCCTACTTGCTAGTCTGAGGTTGGAGACAAAGAGCTTTTTGGCTTGGACTTTGTCCAAGATACTACCCAGCAGATCCAGATGATCAGGAAAAAGTTGAAGCAGGCGCAGAATCGCCAGAAGAGATATTATGATGTCAAGCATTGTCCACTGGAGTTCAGTGAGGGTGAGCATGTGTTTGTGAGACTTTCACCTGTCACCGGTGTTGGACGAGCACTCTGAGTGAGGAAGTTGAGCCCGCGATTTATTGGGCCATACCAGATCCTTGGTAGAGTAGGACCTGTTGCCTATCGACTTGCCTTGCCTCCGAACTTAGCCAACATCCACGACGTGTTTCACGTGTCTCAGCTTTGGATATACATAGCGGATCCTTCCCACGTGGTGCAACCGGATGATGTGGAGGTTCGGGAGAACCTAAAGACTCCCGTCGGACCACTCCAGATTCTCGATCGTGGCGAGAAACAGCTAAGGAGCAAGACTATTCCGATGGTCAAAGTGCAGTGGACTGGACGTAGTCCCGAGGAGTGTACATGGGAGCAAGAGGATGAGCTTCTCCGGCGGTATCCCGACTTTCGAGACAGGTATGTTTGTGATTTTGAGGACAAAATCCTTAAAAAGGTGGGGTGAATGTAAGAACCCGCACCGCTAATTAAGGTAATTAATTAATTGTGAGAATTAGGAAATAATTTCATAATTGACCCTAATAATTATCATGAGGCTCTAATAATTATAGTAAGTGGGTAATAATGCTGAAAGTCGCTTTTCAGGCGAAAAGCGCAGATACCGGTTCTGCTACCCAGTATAAATGCGTACCAATGAAGTATTCCGGAAAATCATAATAAGTGTATGATAATTACTAGAATAATAAGTAGGACTTGTAAAACAAGTTTCAAGTCAAAATAATGAGAACTGGTGCCAGAACTGATACTGGCTATGGAAAAGCGCATACCGGAAAGGTGCTCCAAAAAATAAAATAAAAATATGATAATTCTTGAGAAATTGAGTAGGTTCAAATTCCAAAGTTTGGGATTAAAATCTTTTGCGTAGCTATTAATGCTAATACTGCGCGTTAAGTGGCCGTGTGGCTATTTATACTCACACTGAGGGCACAAAACCCTAGAATCCTTTCTCTCCTACGTGAAGGTGGCTGGTCAGGGAGTGCTGCCACTGTTCCATTGCTGATCCCTCCTATTTTGGTGAGCCAAGTGGTCTCTCTTGCTTATTTCTTCATTGATCCTTCTCTCATTCTCCTTCTATACACTTGTGAGCATCCGTGTAAGGGTGAGAGGTAGCATTGCTGAGTGTCCAGCTACTACTTGTGTGAGTTGGGAGCTGAGTTCCCTTACTTGGAGTTGTTGGAGCTTTTAACTTGGTTGTTAAAGCTTCAAATATTCATCTTGATGTAGTAAAAGACCAACCTTGGTGCCATTTTCGTATCTCCATCGAAGTCAGTACCTTGGAGCTGTTGTGTGAGCTCCAAGAGCACCCTTCTTGCTGAGTTTAAGTTTTGGGTAAGTTGTACCACCTTGTTCTTGAGTTTTAATGCTTAAAAGAGATGTCTTGGCATGTTTAATGAGTTAAACAAGTAACCAACTGGTATGTGGACGTAAAAGAGTAAAAAAATGCATGCTTTAACGTTTGGAAGTGATAAAAATGGAACCTTGGAAGGATATCTTCGCGAAATGCTGAAACTGCATTTTGTCGCGAAATATCCAGATATTTCGAGTGAGATATCCGGATATTGGATATCCTGATATTTCGAGTGAAATATCCGGATATTTGATATCCTGATATTGGATATCCTGATATTTTGAGTGAAATATCTTGATGATATTTCGAGTGAGATATCCGGATATTGGATATCCTGATATTTCGAGTGCGATATCCTGATATTGGATATCCTGATATTTCGAGTGAGAAATACGGATATTGGATATCCTGATATTTCGAGGGAGATATCCGGATATTGGATATCCTGATATTTTGAGTGCGATATCCTGGTATGGGATATCCTGATATTTCGAGTGCGATATCCTGGCATTTCGAGTGAGATATCCGGATATTGGATATCCTGATATTTCGAGTGAGATATCCAGATATTGGATATCCTGATATTTCGAGTGAGATATCCAGATATGTGATATCCTGATATTTCTAGTGAGATATCCAGATATTCTGGGGTTTCGATGAACAATGAGGTACTGTTCATGCATAACTGATCTATGGGCTTAGGGAACCTAGTTGATGAAGTAGCACTTCTGGAATTAATTATCTAAGTAAGAACCTAAGGGGTTAAGGGCTTATGGCTTGGTGGTAAGCCTTAAGACGTAAAACGTAAAAGGAAAAGCGTAGTCTTTATGCTTATGTGTATGATCTTTGGTTAATGATATATTATTGGTCCATAACAGATTGTGATACTATTGTGTTTGGACTTTGAGAGTGGTTGGACTCTTGGTTTGGATTGATTGCTTGCAAGGTAAGCTTTCGTGTCCTCCGTTTAGCCATGTTATGGTTCCACCATGTCCCATGGGGATGTGGTTTATGCATGCTGTGTTACATGCTTTTAATGTTTTGGAAATGCTGTTGAGTTGTTATATGCAATATGCCTCTATGATATGCATGTGGTGTCCACCTATACGGTAAGCCTGAGTATGTGACGCATACAACAGGGTGAGGCTGTGGGTGAGGTGCAAGCATTGTTCCTTGTACTACTATATGGGTAATAGACGTATTCCTGCATTTTCTCTGGCCAGTAGAATAGTGATAATACACATGTCATGAATATCTGTTGCACTGCATACTTTTGGAACTTATATTGGAAATTACTGCTTTTAGAACTTATATTGCACATGTAAGTGAGCTTGGGGTGGAAGATCCTTGAGGACCCCTTGTCTTACTGAGATTTCTTGTTAGAGATCTCATCCCACGTTTGGGGACGCTTTTTTCAGGTTCAGGGAACCCAGGGGTTGAGACTCTTAGTGGCAGGAGGCCAGAGCTTAGTTGATGCATGTTTATGCTGATATGCTGTTATGATTGGATGCTAGATCCTGTTTACCGTTTCGGCTTTGAATTTATTATTATGATATTGTCTGTTGAGACTGTTGTTGGGCATTGTGCCTTATTTGGTGAGCATGAGGTTTGTCCATGCCACGTAGACTTGAGTATGTCTTGTTTAAGTTATAGTTGTATTAATGTATCAGATTTTTGGTCCATGCTATGTGTTGTAGTCCTGCGACTTAGATACTCACTTTATATTTATATATGAGGTATTTCAGTTAGTTGTCTTGCAATTTACATACAGGCATTTTGTTATGAAATTGATTAAGTAATCAACTTGGCTAAGGTTAATGACGTCATAATTGAATTAAAGAAAAAGTTATTCCGCATTTTTATTAAGCATGGCTTAATACGATAGTATGTTAACAATCTAGGTTAACACGAGCTGTTACAAATGGAAACTCATCTTTTACCACTTATCAAAAAGAATAAAAGTACAAGGTTATGACCACAAGAACACAAGGATTCTTTTCCTCAAAGTAACTAAGCATTTTAGAGACAAAAAGTTACGCACAAGCTCCTCTTAGCTCCCTTAGGCTGCTACGGCTTAGAAGAAAATTCAGCTGCTTGATATCTAAAAGGAGACAACCGACTAAAATAACAAGGCTTGTCTGCTGCTGGTTGATGGAAGAAGAAACAATTCAGCTGCTTTGAACAAGAGTGGACCGACTAGGATATCTTAAGTAACCAGAACTCTACTTTTCTATTATTTCCTTGACTCCACCGCTTGGAGGGACAAGAAGTTGCCGACTTTGATTAACAATAAGGACTCTACTATTTTTTTATTATCTCCTTTGACCCAGCACTTGCTGAAGTTGCCGAATTTGCTTACCACACTAATGACTTCACTTTTTCATTTGCTTTTGATTCCACCCCTTGGAAGTTGCCTTTGTTTACAACACTAAGGACCTTACTTCTTTTTTTTTCTTTTGTTCCACCGCCTTGCACTTAGCTCTTTTGTCTCCACCGCCTACACTTATTCCCTTTGTTTATTAATTCACTTATCAACTAATGAAGCAAAGCCAGCGTCCAAGTTGTCACAGCACCACCGACTTGCTACTTTAATTCCTATTGTATACAAAAGTCACTTATCCATCTAATGAAACAAAGGCTAGAGTGGGATTCATCACCTACTTGGGTACCAAAATACACCATTTAGTTTATATTTCCTCTACATACTTTAGTTTATACCAAGTAAAATTAATTGGTAACAAAGTTAACAATAATTTGTCAATTTACCGTTTTACGTATTTCGACCTTATTTTCAGGATTTTCACTAATCATTCCTTTTAGTTCTCATTTAACGTATTAATATTTAAACTTAAAAATGCGAGGTGTTATATAACACAGCTATACATTATCAGAGTTCCCTAACAAACTGCTCTGATACCGAAAAATGTAACAGCCCGTTGTACACCGGTATTGTTAACATTAATTATGATATTAAGCGCAGTTACAATCACAGTAGTTCATTTATAAAAATGCGAGTAAACTTTTTCTGTTTATTACGCGAGCATTTAAAACCGTAAAAAGCGTAATAAATAAAAGTTGTGATCATAACTGTAAACTCTTGCGGAATACTTGTTTAAATTATTTTTATATCTTATTTTACTTAATACAAGACACTAAGGGAGTTACGGATATGGAGCAGGTATCCCAACTGCCGCCCAGAAGATCTCACAAAGAGATTCTCAAGCATCTCAACAGCTTGGAACAGTCACAGATACAGGGCGCCGCAAAAGGCGGATGAGATCTCAACAAGAGGGCTGTTATATCCGACTAAATGGGGAAGTTCAGAGGGCCAAAACCTAGGAAGGTAATCCTATAAATAAGAGCTCAAAGACCCCAGGTACACATTTTCGAATGATTAGCTAATCCCACTCACATTGAGCACACACCACTCCTTGGTTGTAAAACCTATTGCTTGTGCGCAGTGATTGGGACCTCGGCTTTAAGCCTAGTATTTAATTAACATACACTACCTCTGAGCGCATACCATACGGTATAGCAATACGGTCTATCTTGGACCTAACATTGGCGCCGTCTGTGGGGATCGGTAAAATTCGACTCCTATACCATAATGACGAACACTCGTTCCACGTCTAGCAACGCTCAGACATTATCATACCAGTCTGCAATGGAGCAGATCCAGGCCACAGCCACACCCGTTTTGGTGGACGTTTAGGTTGAAGGGGTCGGACTACAGGGGCCGACTCCTAGACCCCTAATTGGGAACACAGCGGCTGCAAACCGCCCACCTGCACTCAATGAGCCACCAAATGTCGCCACGATGGCCATGGGGGCAATCCTTCAACGGATGCAGGAGATGGAAAATAGATTCCTAACTCAGCAACGATTGGACGCTGAGAGGATGGCGACACTTGAAACCGAATTGAGAAATCGGAACCCCCATAGCGGAACTGGAGGAGATGCGCTAGTCCAGAATGGAGGTGACTTGCATCAAAACGCTGAAGACCGACCTGGAGGGAATGGTAATGCCGGAAATGGCGGGCCACAACGCCATACCGCAGCTGCAGCCGATGGAAATGCCCAGGACAATCTTAACCATCACCTCGGCAATCAACAAGAAGGTGGAGGCCAGAACAACTTCCATGATGAAAATTACCTGAATGATGATGAGGCTAATGATAGCCCATTCACGGAGAGGCTCATGAACTTCGCCATTCTGCCAAGATTCAAGAGCACTAGAATACCCCCGTACGATGGGAGTCAGGACCCGGAAGCTCACTTGGAGGCTTTCAAGACCGAAATGTTTTTTAATGGGATCACTGGACCCATTAATGCCAGATTCTTTGCAACGACATTGACAGGACAGGCAATGTCCTGGATAACCAGGCTTCTCAGGAATTCGATCGACTCGTTCGAGGACTTGGCCCGGACTTTCCGTCTCAACTTTGCAACAAGCAAAGTGCATCCAATTCCGGCATATGCTGTGGGAAGAATTCGCCAGAAGGAGAACGAATCGTTGAGAAAATACCTCGACCGATTCAAAGATGCCGCTCTCAAGGTCCAAGGCCTAACGGAAGCAGTGCACCTCCACTTAATCATTTCGGGATTAGATGGTGACTCTCCTCTTGCGAGATCAATTTACAAAAACCCGGTTAATGATCTTGAGGAATTCCGACGAAGGTCGGATAAATACATTGACGTAGAAGACGTGCAAAAGGTTTACGTCGAATCTCGAGGATGAAGCCCGTCACGAAGGAGTCCGAGTAAGAAAAACGGTAGAGATCGGGATCATAAGGGACCTAAAAGAGGAAAAGATGCTCGTGAGAAGAGGGCGGAAGATCGTTCCCCAAGGAGAAAATTTGAAGATTACACACCTCTGAACACGTCCAGGTCCAGAATCTGAAAGGAGGTAGCTCAAACGTAAATACGAAATGTCGAGAGACCTCGTCCCCTCAAAGCAAAGAGTGAGCTGGACAAAAGTAAATACTGTGCTTTCCACGATCAAAACGGGCATCTTACGGATGATTGTTGGGACCTCCGAGATGCAATCGAAAAACACGTCAGAGAAAGGAAGTTGAAGCATTACATAATCCGAACCCAGGGGAAGAAAAATAACAAGCGAAGACAAAAAAGCCGCAGCAGAAGTCGAAGTCCGAGGAGAGAAGATAGAAAGGATCAAAGACAAGACTGCACTGCCAAGGGCAAAGAGGTCGACGATAGAGGTGAGACTTTCCCTGAAGCTGAATTTGAATGCAACGTGATTAGTGGAGCTAAGGGAGGTGGAGGAGACTCGGCAAACGCCCGGAGAAAATACTTGAAGGAGGTCATGTCCATCAGGGACCGACCGACCTTCAAAGCGAAGGACAACCATCCGGCCTGAAAGTAAACTGGCCTTTGAAGGCCGATGCATGTAAGGTGTAAAAACAAAATTTTTATTGCGAAAACATACATGCACACATAGGTTCATGCTTTAAGACAGCATGATGTTACCTTGTTTTTGGCCTGATCAGTCAGGGAGATCAGATGTCAGGCTTGAAGGGTTCAAACCCTCTAATGGTGATCCACACCACCGTTCGTCAATGATGCAAGAACTCCTTCTTGAAAGCCACCAGATGAACACCATAGTGAGGCTTGCTATGCGCACAAGTGGTGAAAGTGGATGCTAGGTATTCTGTTTGGAGAGATGTAGTGAACTACCCTACAGAATGGTGCATAAGATGAAGGAGAGTAGGCTAGGTTTTCTAACAAAACCCTAAGGTGAGGAACAAGTGTTATATGCGCACACCTTGATGAGAGGAGGAGATAATTAATTCATTCAAAATGAAAACCAACTTTCAAACTCATTTGAAATTTGCGCATGGAACAGGGGAGGATAAGGTGGAGCTGTTGCAAAACCAATTTTGCCAACAACCTCCAATCTTATCCTCATGAAATTAAGTTCAAAATAATTTAAACTTAAATTCATAAACTATCATATAGTATACTTTTCATGCGCATAATTCAGCATTGGGCCACATACATCAGTATGAATGAGTTCTAATAACTCACTAGCCCTATGACTCTCAAGCCCTTTGGGCTTTTGTCGAATCATTTTCCTAGCTAGACAAGATTCACATTGTCCATAGGATTCCAAATCCATAGAGTCCAGGTATCCATCTCTATGCATCCTAGACAATCTTGTTTCATTTATGTGCCCTAGTCTACAGTGCCAAAGATAAGATTGATTATCCATCCTAGGTCGTTTCACATCTATATTGAGCACTTCATTTCCCATTTCCAACACATACAATCCATTTATTAAAGAAGCAGTACCATAAACCATATCATTCGAAATGATAGAAAAAGTACTATCCCTAATACTGAAAGTATAACCATCTTGTTCTAAACAAGGAATTGAAATAATGTTTCTAGAAATATGTGGAACATAAAGATAATTATTCAAATGCAATAAAAGGCCCGTAGGCAAAATAAGGTCAGCATCTCCAACTGAATGAGCAGCAACCCTTGCTCCATTACCAACGCGGAGATCCACCTCGTTTCTATCCAATCTCCTTGGGCTCCTAAGTACCTGCAACATATTGCAGATATGAGAACCACATCCGGTATCCAATACCCATGAGGTTGGATTAGCATAAGAATAATTTATCTCAATCATGAAAATACCTGAGGCTGAAGCATCACCATGCTTCTTGTCCTTCACATTGTTCAGGTAGTCTGGACAATACCTCTTCCAGTGGCCTTTCTTGCCATAATGGAAGCACTCAGCATCACCCTTGTCCTTAGGTGCCTTCTTACCCTTCTTCTTGCCCTTCTTCTTCTTGGATTTTCCTTTGGGCTTAAGGGGGTCACCTTTTGCAGGCTCCTTGCCTTTTCCCTTGGCCTTGCTAGGCCCACCAATCAAAAGCGCCTGTGTCCTATCCTTCTTGATAGACACTTCAGCTGTTGTTAACATGCTTAACAACTCAGGCAAGCTCACTTGCATCCCATGCATATTATAATTCATGATGAATTGACTGAAGGAAGGTGGAAGTGAGGTGAGGACTAAGTCATTACTTAGCTCGGCATCCATGATGAAGCCTAGGTTTCCAAGCTTCTCAATCAGCCCGATCATCTTGAGAACATGGCTGCCAACAGACATGCTGTCAGTCATCCTACAAGAGAACAGTTCTCTTGAGGCCTCATACCTCTCATGCCTGCCTTTAATATCATACAACTCCTTGAGATGTACGATAATAGAGGGAGCATCCATATGCTCATGCTTCTTTTGCAGTTCAGGCGACATGGATGCCAACATGATGCATACTGCCATCACATTGTCATCCAAGTGCTGTTGATGGGTTACGAAATCAAATTCTGCAAACCTTTCTTCCCCTTCCCGTGGAGCTACGGGTATTACAGCATCTAAAACGTAGGCAATCTTTTCAGCCCTTAGAACAATTCTTAGGTTCCGATACCAGTCCATAAAATTTGAACCGGTCAGTTTATTCGTATCGAGTATTGAACGCAGTGACAGTGGATTAGCCATACTATAAGCTGAAAAGGATGTAAAGATAGTTTTAGTTAATATACGGTTATGTAGTTAAAAGCAAATTATTAAAGACTTGAAATAATTTGCCCCTCCCACTATTTTATCTAAGTCAATGACCCTTCCTTTTGACTTAGGGTTACCTTAGTGGGATTAAGAGTGCGATTATTTATTTTAATCTCCGTCTGAGACCGCAAGATTAATTTAAATAATGGGTTGATCTTTATCAACAGTATCTCATTCCCTCTCTTAACATTAGGTTGACAACTTTTTGTCACTTAGTGGTGCATCTCATGCAACCAACCTAGCACCATTACCCTAAGCACATAAGCCTGGTTGTGCCTGCAACTTATGTCTTAGTTAAGCATTAAACCAGCACCCTAAGTGTCTTACACTTCAAACTCTAGCTCAACGAAACAGTGGGTCCCAACTGAGTTGTGGAGCACCACTATGTAGAAGAGTTTTGAGTAGCATTGGTGGTGGGAGGTAATCATATGCTTAATTATTTATTCCTTTTAAGGGTTCCTTTTATTTTAGGGTTAATTAGGTCCCATCAAACGCATATTGTAAGTTATCATGCTAGTCGTTACCTATGTCAAACATCTATCGGTATACACTAGTCGCTTTTGGACAAACATAATAACCATACAAAACGTGGTTTGCACTTCTAAACGTTCTAATCATACATGCATATAAACAATTTATATTGAGATAGCAGGTGCTCGCGCTTTTGTCCTTTCTGCTTCTTTAAGCAACGGCCGCTTGTCGTCTATATGCCACTAGCCTATTTCTCTAATTACACATAATTAAAGAAACTCCAAAACATCTTTGGAGAGACAAAATTACAAAATTTAAATTACAAATACATTTGTAAATTAAAGGGCGCGATTACACATTAATTTAAAATTCAAAAATTCAAATCCGGGCACCATGACCATCCCCTTCCTGTTTGTACCTGAAAAGTTCAAAACTTGCAAACACAAACATTATATTATCACATAATATTTTCACATATATTTTGACATTTAACATTTAAACATCAAAATAACATCAAGATTCATAATCTTAAATTTCTCAATTAGCCGAATTTAAAAACAATTTTAATTCAAATTTTGTTAATTGTTTCTGAAAGAAAACAAAATTAAACCATGCATGTAGCCATAAACTCCTTCATGGCCGAATCATATAGGTGACTATATGATAAATTTTGTCACAAAATTTCATGCATATAAACATGACACAATTCATGGAGAAAAATAAGAAATCATTCAAGGTACTCTTAGTACCCTCCATGGCTGAATCTACCCTTTCAAAAAGGGTGTTCCTTTTAAAACTTTCATAAAGAAAAAGAAACTAAACCATGATGCATAATGTTTTATGAACACAGAATCAAATTTACAAGTTCATAAAAACAAAAACTTTAACACTTTAAAGGATTTGTGATTCAAAATCCATATGCAGGATTTAAACTTTAACCCTTTAAAGATTTTGATCGTGAAAAACTCCTTTCACAAACAAGGTACCATCACCCGCCGATGGTAAAGCAACCGGGCTCTGATACCACTTGAAAGTAAACTGGCCTTTGAAGGCCGATGCATGTAAGGTGTAAAAACAAAAATTTTACTGCGGAAACATACATGCACACATAGGTTCATGCTTTAAGACAGCATGATATTACCTTGTTTTTGGCCTGATCAGTCAGGGAGATCAGATGTCAGGCTTGAAGGGTTCAAACCCTCTAATGGTGATCCACACCACCGTTCGTCAATGATGCAAGAACTCCTTCTTGAAAGCCACCAGATGAACACCACAGTGAGGCTTGCTATGCGCACAAGTGGTGAAGGTGGAGGCTAGGTATTCTGTTTTGAGAGGTGTAGTGAACTACCCTACAGAATGGTGCATAAGATGAAGGAGAGTAGGCTAGGTTTTCTAACAAAACCCTAAGGTGAGGAACAAGTGTTATATGCGCACACCTTGATGAGAGGAGGAGAGAATTAATTCATTCAAAATGAAAACCAACTTTCAAACTCATTTGAAATTTGCGCATGAAACAGGGGAGGATAAGGTGGAGCTGTTGCAAAACCAATTTTGCCAACAACCTCCAATCTTATCCTCATGAAATTAAGTTCAAAATAATTTAAACTTAAATTCATAAACTATCATATAGTATACTTTTCATGCGCATAATTCAGCCCTACCCAAATATATTGAGTAGTTGCATTCAAAATTTGAATCAACTCACCCACTGATTCCCTCAACCACCAAATCTGAATGGAGTTTTGTTTTAAGTGATAAGATGACATTCTTATCACTCAAATGTGCGCCCCAAACAGCCCAAGAATGTGCTCCAAAGATGCTTCTTGATACAAGGAATATGTTCCAATAAGATCCTGTCTTATCCTTTTGTTATGAAACAACTTTTCAAAGCCAATTCAAATTCGAATTCAAACACTTGAATTCAAATGTTCAAACATTCAAATTCAAAATTCAAAATTTCAAATTCAAAATTCAAATTTCAAATTTCAAAATTCAAATTTCAAATTTCAAATTTCAAATTCAAATTCCAAATTCAAGTTTCGAAATTCAAATTTCAAATTCAAAATTTGAAACTCAAATATTTGATTATTAATTTAACTAATTAAATTAATTAGTAATGGCTTGGACTATCCAAGCCTATTACTAAGCTCCATGCACCACGCACCTATTCAGGTGGGCTTCCAAATAGCTTCTTGGGCTAACAACCATTATTAGGCCCAATACCTTTAAAGCTAGTCCATCATGACTACAAGGTGTTAGTGTGTGACCCATTAGGTCCAACTTAGCTTCTGACATAACTGGGCTTGGGCCCAACAAGCCCATAACCCAATTAATGACAACACGGAGCACTAGCAATGATTTGTTGCCCCAGAACAAGTCAGATTAATGACATGATCATCCTATTGCACATATTTGGTTACCGTATGTATTTCCCTTCGTCTCGGTTATCTTCCCATTAACCTAGGGTAAGGAAATGTATCAACCCATGCGGTTTAGGGTAAGCTTTATTCGAAATAGAGAATCTTCAATTTACTGACTCTAAAGGCAGATCATCTCATGATCTCTTTTACTATGCATAGATTCCCGAGTCCCAGTAAATGTCATCCCGATTTCTCCGGTTTTCAGATAACCTAATCTCTCACAGAGATTTGACGAATTCTTTCAGCTTATTACCCTATCCCCGTGCCCTTTAAGGACACGCCCAACAATATACCTATAAGTCTCCATGTTTCAGGCAGACGAGGCATACAATCAAAAATGCCTTCAAGAACACAGTCTAGGTAATAACTTCTGGTCTAAAGAAAGACATACCCAAACATAAAGAGATTACTCTAACGACACTATCTGTGAGATTTCCTCATAGAGTCTCTTTTTGGGTCTGTTCAGTGCAAGCTATACTCTTATAGGTCCACCCACGACTTTAGCTAAGATATCTCCATATCTGCAGCTCATGAGGTCTTTACCTTGTATCCATATACAAGTAGATAAGTCGTACTAGTCTTACTCGAGATCACTGATCCCCAAACTCAGTGTCTCTAGACTAGGAACATATAATTAGGAATAGACATGCAATATCCTTGAATCCTCATGATCGTGATCTCATCAGAGATACTCAATAGATACCTATTCTATTCCAAGGGGTTTATCCAGTTCGTTCATATAATATTAACAGTAATATCGAGACACAATATGAAACTGAATAAATAGTGCTTTCATTTATTTGCGACAAACAAAGTTCTACATCTAGTGTCCTTTATTTAATCAAAAGATTGTCTCTAGGACACCGATATGCTAACACGACCCCCCTCTATTATTTTTCACCCAAGAAGAATTGGGAAGGGTTGTACCAGGACACACTGATGGATTGGTGATCACTGGTGTATTAGTCAATTGCCGGGTTAGGAGAATTTTTATTGGTCACGGAAGCTCGGCGGATATAATTCTCTGGGACGCATTCCAGAGAATGAATTGGGACGAGAAGGGCCTGAAACCATGCGTTACTGAGCTACTGGGGTTTAATGGAGCACCGTCCCCCCAAAGGGCTATATTGACCTGAAACTGACTCTAGGTACGAAGGATTCGTTCCATACTGGAAGGGTTCGTTTCGTTGTAGTGGATACTTCGTCTTCCTACAACGTGATCATTGGCCGTCCTACGATTCACGATTGGGACATGCTGATATCCACTAAGCATCAATGCTTGAAGATGCCAGGACCAAATAATGAGGTCGTCACAATAAGAGGAGACCAAAAAGAATCAAGGGAATGCTATTATGAGACCTTACGAGTCCATCATGGCGATCCAGCATCTCCCCCTCGAATTAAAAATGGAGGAACGAAGGACCAGTCCCTGAGGGCAATTGGAAGGGAGGTGAACTTGATCGAGCTTGACATGAGGGAAGAGCTACAGGTGCCGCGTCAGAACCCGAAGGAGAGTTAGATGAAGTCGAGATCCGAGGGGATGGCGGAGGACACACCAAGGTCAGAAAGTCTCTAGGGGATGAATTTAAAAAGGAACTCGTTTCCTTCCTTAAAGAAAATTCCGATGTATTTGCATTGAAGGCTTCGGAGATTCCGGGAATAGACCCAGCGTTTTGCTGCCATAAGATTTCCATGTATCCGGGATCACGGCCAGTATCCCAAAAGAAGAGGAAGATAGGGTCGGACCGGCGACAAGCTCTAAGCGAGCATGTGGACGAGCTTCTAGAGGCTGGATTTATCAGGGAGACACAGTACACCATATGGCTGTCTAACGTGGTAATGGTTAAAAAACCAAGTGGAAAGTGGAGAATCTGCGTTGATTACACTGATTTAAACAAGGTCTACCCGAAGGAGTCGTACCCAATGCCCAGCATTGACCAGCTAGTTGACAATTCTTCTGGTTTCCAGCTACTTTCATTTATGGATGCGTACTCGGGGTACAATCAGATTCCTTTACACCCAGACGATCATGAAAAGACAACCTTTATCTCAGAAAAAGGGATTTTTTGTTACAATGTCATGCCTTTTGGCCTCAAGAATGCGGGGGCGACTTATCAAAGGATGATGAACCGAGTCTTCCAGGCACAGATTGGAAGAAATTTAGAAGTCTACATTGACGACATGATCATCAAATCGGTAAGCATTTCGGCACACATTGCCGACCTCGGAGAAACCTTTGAGCAATTAAGAGCTCGCAAGATCAGGCTGATCCCAGCTAAATGTGCCTTTGGGGTACCAGCTGGAAAATTCCTGGGTTTTATGCTTACCAACCAAGGGATAGAAGTGAACCCTGACAAATGCAGGGCCGTACTCGAAATGAAACAGCCGGAGAATAAGAGAGAGGTCCAACAGCTCACAGGTCGCCTTGCTGCCTTGACTAGATTTCTGCCCAAGTCAGCCGAGAAGGCTTTGCCTTTCTTCAAACTCCTCAAGAAGGAAGCAGATTTTGGCTGGGGGGAAGAATGCAAGAAGGCATTTGAGAATATCAAGAGTTGCTTAGCCACCCCTCCTGTGTTGACAAAACCAGAGCCCGGAGAAACGTTGATTTTGTACCTGTCGGTAAGAGAAGAGGCCATCAGCGACGCTCTGGTCCGGGAAACTGACAAATTACAGCAGCCGATATATTTTGTAGGAAGGACATTGCAAGGACCAGAACTTCGCTATCAGAAGCTGGAGAAAGTTGCATTTGCTTTGCTTACAACAGCCAGAAGACTCCGACCTTATTTCCAAGGTCATCGAGTTATAGTACGAACGAACCAACCCATCAGGCAAGTACTTCACAAGCCGGACCTAGCGGGGAGAATGATCAATTGGGCCGTCGAACTTTCCGAATTCGACATAATGTATGAACCTCGGCAAGCAATTAAGTCGCAGGCATTGGCCGATTTCATCCTAGAATTAACCGCGACCAATGAACAAGAAGAAGTGAATAAAGACCTCTGGACAGTATATGTTGATGGATCCTCGAACTCTAAGGGCAGCGGAGCAGGGGTGATCATTGAGAGCCCGGAAGGAGTATCCATTGAGCACTCACTTCACTTAGCATTTCCGACCTGGAACAACCAAGTTGAATATGAGGCGTTCATTGCAGGGATTATGCAAGTGAAAGAGCACGGAGCGAAGAGAATAAAATTCATGAGTGATTCACAGGTGGTTACTTCGCAAGTCGAAGGAAAATACCAAGCTAAGGGCCCCCTGATGATGAAGTACCTTCAAAGAGTTAAGGAGTTGTTGGCCGAGTTCGACGAGGTTACGATCCAGTACATACCTCGAAACGAGAACAGTAGGGCCGACATCCTATCTAAACTTGCGAGCTCGAAGGGTTCTGGCAACCATCGCACTGTGATTCAAGAGAGCATTTTAGAGCCGACATGCATCATGATGATAACTGACGCGGAGGATTGGAGGAGGCCAATTGTGGCCTACCTAGAAAAAGGAGTCGTGCCAGATGACACGCAAGAGGCAAGAAAGCTAGTGAGGAACTCGGCCTGTTTTACTATAGTAGAAGGGTAACTCTACAAAAAGGGTTTCTACACGCCCATGCTGAAGTGCTTGGATAAGAATGAGGTCAAATACGTATTGGCTGAGATCCATGAGGGCATAAATGGGCATCACATGGGAGGAAAAGCTTTGGCCAAAAAGGCACTAAGGGCAGGATATTACTGGCCAACTATGGGGGCAGACGCTAAGGAACATGTTAAAAGGTGTGAGCAATGTCAGAAGCATGCGCTGATTATTCATGCACCCCCTGAAGAGTTGCAAGCTATCACGGCACCATGGCCGTTCTTCAAATGGGGAATGGATCTGTTGGGGCCTTTTACCGTGGCTGAAGGGCAACTCAAATGGTTGATAGTTGTTGTTGATTACTTCACCAAGTGGATCGAGGCTGAGCCCCTCACCACCATTACCTCAGCAAGGATACAAAGGTTCTTTGAAAGAAACTTGATAAGCCGATTTGGACTTCCCGCGGAGATCATCACCAATAACGGAACATAGTTTATTGATAAAAAGTTCCAAGAGCTAATGACTGATTTCAAGATCAAGCACTGGTTCGCCTCAGTAGAACATCCCCAGATTAATGGACAAGCCGAGTCTGCTAACAAGGTGATCATCAATGGACTCAAGAAAAGGCTTAATGAGGCCAAAGGAAATTGGGTGCAACAGCTACATCTCGTCTTGTGGGGTTACAGAACAAGCGTTCAATCTGTTACAGAAGAAACTCCTTTCAAGTTGACATATGGATGTGAAGCCATGATTCCGGTTGAAATCAGTGAGCCATCCTGGAGGAGGGTGCAAAGATTACAAGGAACAGAAGGCCAAAATGAGGAAGCACTCCTTGTAGAACTTGACTTATTGGATGAATGCAGGGAGAGTGCCAGATATAAGAACATGATGGCAAAGCGCTTAGTGACTGCTAGATTCAATAAGAAAGTAAGACCTCGGTCGTTTAAGAGCGGCGATCTAGTCCTAAGAAGAGCAGACATCGGCAACAAAAATGCAAAAGATGGAAAGCTTGCTGCAAACTGGGAAGGCCCCTATAAGATCAAGGATAATCTTGGGAAGGGAGCCTATACTTTGGAAACATTATCCAAAAAGCCAGTAAAAATGACTTGGAACGCTGATAAGCTAAAGGTCTACTATAGTTAGGCTGGAAGCTCAGTTAATGACTAGATTTACTTCTACGCAAATAAGACGAGTTCTTAAGCTCAGTCAATAGATAGATTTATTTCGAAACAAATAAACGAGCTATGAAGCTCGGATTTGTAAAAAGATTTCGTTTGAAATGCAAATAAATGAGCAGTTATGTAAATTTTGTTGTCAATGACTTCTATTAGGATGCGTCACGATCAAATAAAGGAATGAAAATTTTTGTTGACGAACAAAAAAATATACATTCTAGATCGGCCAACAAAAATCCTTGCGATTCGCAAGTCGAATAAGACGAGATTAAAATTGTAAAATAAATCGACAATCTCGGAAGAATAAAATTGTAACTTGTAAGTTTTAAACCGACCTAACGCGGCAATTTTCTTCATACAAAATAAAGGTTCCAAAAGCTAGTTACAAGACAAGGTCGGTATTCCGACCCCTTCATTTTGTTGCTGGAGGACTGGTGACCTAGTGAGTTCCAATTTCAGCCTCTTCCTCAGTGGAGTCGGAACCCGGCGTCCCAGGAATTATAACGCCATCCCTCACATCATAGGAAACGTCCATTCCATCAGTAATAAGCCCAGGGTTCAGAACCCGGGCTTGTGCAATAGCATTGTCAAAAGCTTGGATGGCGGCGTTTACGACCACGGCTTTAGCCTCTTCAAAATCCGCCTTGGTCCGGTTAAGGTCGGATTGCAATTCCTGGACCTGGGTATCCTTGTCCGCCATAGGCTTGGAAAAGATTTCCTTCTCGGCACTCAAGTCATTGGCCTTTGTGATGACTGACTCCAAATCTTTCCTCATTGTATCCAATTCTGAAGATAATTCTTCAATCTTGACCTCTAAATCCGATTTTGACTTGCCCAGCTCTGCTACCTTGGCAGAGAGAGATGATTTGGCAGCGGTGGCTAGGTCCAGGTTTTGAAGAAGGTCTTGAAAGATTTGGATTAAGGAAGTGGTCTTTAGAGAGTCCTCCTCCATCCGTGACAGCATGGCCATCACAGTAGAGGTCAAGCCCGAGTTAACGAAGAGACTCGGAGGAGGCTTCAAGGCGGCCCTGAGGCTGTGAGAAACCCCCGTCCTCCACAACTCTCCAAGCTCTAGGTTGACCAGATTCTTCTGATGAGCAGTGGGGGGAGCTGGACACGGAGAAGAGGGAGGGGGGACTTGAGCATCAGATGTCGCCACCTCAGCACTTGTTGAGCTGTTGCCAAGAATGGTATCTATCCGTCTTCTTTTCGAAGCCTCGGGCTCAAGTGGAGCAGCGTCTTTTGCTTTCCCCTTTGCAGACTTCTTGAGAAGAAACTTCTTGTATTCGGCGGAAGTCATGCTGACTGCAAACGAGGGTCAAAAGTCTCGAATCAAGATACTACAAATAAGCTAAGACAAGTATAAATCATATAAACTTGAAGTACATACCGAGCTCATAAAGGGCATCGTCCCCAAATTTATCTACTACCCGACTTAAGTCAATGATGCCGTAATCATCGACATATTCAATTAGAACGCGCACCGCCAACCTTTCTGAGTTGGAAAGAGCGGTCAAAGGGGTGGCATAATCTTTAGGACGCCTTCGATAATGTTTCTGCGTCCAATACAGCTCGAACTGACATGAAATATTTCCGTCGTCCAACAACTCCTTGCCAAACCACGGAAGAGAGTAGGAACGAGAGGCCACTTTAAAATAGGCATTTTTGAAGCCTTTGAAGGATTGGGAGTAGGGAATGAAGATACCCCTACCAGGAGTACCTCGAAGGGTAACCCACCCCTTTCTTTCTCTTGCCTTGGCACCAGTCCGAGCTGTATATACATCAAAGAAAAAATAGAAGAGAAAGACTGTACAGGGTAAGCCGAGGTAGGTGCATAATTGCTCGAAACCTCGGACAAAAGCCCAAGAATTGGGGTGAAGTTGTGCGGGTGCTACCCTAATACGTCGGAGCAATGCCATCTGAAATTCGGTAAACGGAAGCTGAATTCCGAGCTTGGTAATCAGGTCCCCGTAAAAATAGAAAAAGCAAGGCTCGTCCAATATAGGACCTGTACATACCGGATGATCACCTGCGGGAAGAATGTCGACCCCACTAGGGTTTCCAAAAGGGATTTGGGCTACGTCGGCCGGTGTCATAACGGACCGCATTTGAAGGATCTCTAGAAGGACCCAATTCTGAACATCAGAATTTCCCATTATCACGTCCCTAGAACACGAAGGAGTAGGGTCAGAATAAAAATCAACCTGATACGACCCCGGGTCATCTAGGTCAGGCGGTAAGGAGCTTGGGCTCCAAGAAAAAGGGACGGAATCATCAGACCTACTAATGAGATCGACGAAAGGCACCTGACTAGATGCCGAAGTTTGAGGGAACATCCGACATGGGAAAAACCAGTTCGGATGAGGAAATACTTGAAGAGCTATCACTCAACTGAAACGGTGGGATCCGGCTTAGGACGGACCCCGGACCTGGAGCTAGTTGTAAGGGTGGTAAAATGTAAGATAGAGGAACTGGTTCAGGAGAGGAGCCCAACCCAGAAGTCGATGGTTTAGGGATTGAGGAGGAAACACTTCTATCAAAGTTAAGTTGAGTGTGTTCACCCCTTCTTCCCCTCCGACCTCTACCTCTCCTACCACGAACACCTCGGGAAGCCCGACGACCTCCTCGGTGACTTCGGAGAAGCTGCTGGAGCTTCTCCTCTTCGGTGTATTCTTTACCATAGAACCAGTACTGAACGGATCTGGGCAACTCCTTTATCATTTCCTCAGATATTTCCCCCTATCATTTCGGCCACTGGCCGCATTAGAACTACCAGGAATGTCCATTATCCACTTCAGAATGGGAAGTTCAGAAAACACTCCTCCCCAACAGAAATATGAACAAATATGTGAATCAAAAAAGTGTGGAAAGAAGAAGAAAGGTACCTGGTCTAGTTAAGGACGGAGAAGAAGATTAATGAATGGAGAACGCCTTGACAACGGGGAGAGACCCAGAAAACTCAAAGAAATGTGTCTGAAGGTGCAAGAAGAGGCAGTGGAAAGTAAAAATTTCCTACCAATTTCAAACTGGTATTTAAAAGGCGAAGAAGCATGAAGCGCGAAGGCCAAGAGGTTTTCCAAATGGCTGTGGAACAAGGGATAGAAGAGGAATTTCACCCTGCACGCCTTGCATGTCCTGCACGCATTCAATGCGTTCAATCATGACCTACACCAGGCTCAACATAGCATACCCTGCACGATGCACGAATCGCCAATAGGTGGAGTACACGTGGATCACTGTAACCGTCACCGCAGGCGTGAAATGAAAGTTCAGGGAAGTGCGATAAGATCAAATTCCGACCTCTAAAATTCAATGACGTCATGAGTTCGATTAAGAATTCTTGAACGAAAGTAGGAATCTAGCTACGACCTTCGACTTGGCCCGATATGAGTAAATCAAAGTTAGGATCAAATAAATACCCAAAGGTGGAAAACAAGTTTAGGTAAAAGTCGACATGCTAAAAGCTTGGAGTCATATGTGATAGCAACGGGAAAGATCGACTACCATTACACGTGATATTGGCAAAGACAGTTCCGAATTGGAAAGGGGATGTCAAAACAAGTAGAAATTCGAGCTCAAGATTGCTAACTGTGAACGAACTGAAGTTGAAGCAATTAAAAATCACCTCGGCATTCCGACCTACGGGATACCGAGCTGGGGGCAACTGTTACGGATATGGAGGTCATATCCCAACTGCCTGCCAGAAGATCTCACTAAGAAATTCTCAAGCATCTCAACAGCTTGGAATAGTCACAGATACAGGGCGCAAAAGGCGGATGAGATCTCAACAAGAGGGCGGTTATATCCGACTAAATGGGGGAGTTCAGAGGGCCTAAACCTAGGAAGGTAATCCTATAAATAAGAGCTCAAAGACCCCAGGTACTTACTTTCGAATCATTAGCTAATCTCACCCACATTGTGCACACACCACTCCTTGGTTGTAAAACCTATTGCTTGTGCGCAGTGATTGGGACCTCGGCTTTAAGCCTAGTATTCAATTGATATACACTATCTCTGAGCGCATACCATACGGTATAGCAATACGGTCTATCTTGGACCTAACACATGTATTTATACCAAAAAAAAAAAAACATGTTTCTTGTACCAAAAACAAAAAACAAAAAAATAATAACATATTATTATTAACTTTCTTCTTTAAATTTTAAATTTTAAGTTTTTTAATTACTACAAAAAAACATGCATTTAGCGGCGGTTCATTTTTGGTATACGTTACAGTGACAACCGCCACAAATTGCAAAAATGCATTTAGCAACAGTTGTAACCGTCGCGTATACAAAAAATGAACCGCCGTATAATGCATGTCACATTTTATACTTTCAATAATTTATTATTATTTTTGTGGTAAGCAAACATTTCTTCTTTTAATATTTACTTTTTATATAAAACCTAAATTAATTATGCTTATGTCTCTAATAATTTTAAATATTTTTATATTAAATTATATTTTTAATTTAAAAATACATTTTCAAAGAAATTATAATAAATACTTTAGTCTTGATTTGATTAGTTACACATTTTTGTATCCTATCGTGTCTTCTTCTAAAATTGGATTTGAAACAAAACCACAAAAATCAAGGCATTAAATTAAGTACAAAAAATTTAAATCACGGCGACAAAGAACTAGCCTGTTCGTCTACAGATAGCTCCACGTGATTCAATATCACAAGTTTGTATTTAGAAAACCCACAAAAAAAAAAAAAAAAACCTATAAATCTTTGTCTTTTTTTTTTTTTTCATCTTTGTCTGTTTTACTTTCTAGTGCTGTGCCTCTGGCTTCACTGGAAATATAGCAGCTATAGTGATTTCTTTGCAGCCATCTCAATTCAGGAACTATATCTATACAGAAAAAAAAGAAAGGAAAATGCCAAAAAAAATTCAGAGTGAATCTTCAGCATGGCTTATTCATCTCATTAAAAAAAATAAAGAATTCAGAGATTAAAAAAAAGATGGAAAGGAGGTACAAAATTTAGATTCCTTGATTCTGTCTGTTTGCTAATTCTTATTTTACTGATCTGCATTTGACCCTTCCTGAGCCACTCTTTGTCTTTATGCAACGATTCTGCTCAATTAAAAGACGATCAAGTGATGAGTTGTTCTTGTTTATTGATAAGGACTTGTCACTATTTTCACTGCCCAACAACTGTAATATTAATTTATCAAAGCCAATCAATATTATATACTCACAGAGCAGCCACATTTGACAAGTTGAGATTTAAGAGGAGACCATAGGCTAAGAAGCACCGATATTCCTTAAATTTTTTTCCAACGTATCCGATACGCGTATCGGACACGTATTGTTTGGTAATCGACATCCTATATCATCGAGAACGTTTCAAAAAAGATTTAAGAGGAGACCATAGGCTAAGGCGTATTCCTTAAAACGCGTATCGGACGTATTGTTTGGTAATCGACATCCTATATCATAGACCATAGGCATAGACAGAATTTGCTACTCGCAATTACATCTTTTTAACTTTGATTGATTGGGAATAATATGACATGAACTAATGTTCTTGAACTAATGTTTTCTGCAGCAACAATATCTATGTAGCAATCAGTAAAATTACCGAAGTGCAAAATTAAATGGAATCCTACCAAACACGGCATGTAATTTCGACCACAAAAGTCTAGGAATTTCATGTTTCTTTATAGTTTCTTGACACATACTCCCAGTCACATGTATTCTGAACACATTAAAGGTTTTACATATATATTGACTAGATATCCTACAAAATATTTTGATTCAATTCCTTAGATCTCAAATTAAGCAGGGTGCCATTTACTCAAAAGCTCTCTGCCCCAAAAAAGAAAATTAAAGAATAAAAAACAATATTTCTATTATATATAACAAAAGAAGAAGAAAAAGAAAATGGAATTGATTGACAAGGAGGATAGTGATAGATGGACAATGAATAATGCATGGTAGAGGGGACCAAGTTTGAGTATAGAGGTTCCCCACCCTAAAGGGAAAGAAAAAAAAAAGGTTTTCACTACGTAGTACTTACTAGTTACTACTAACCAAATGAAGAAGCAAATTAATGTTGAATGAAGTAGCATATTATGTAATTAATGATACAATCATTATGAGCCATCTACACTACATTTTCAATTTACATCTCATGTGTAGCTCAATTGACAATTCAGACCGAGTAAGTGGATAGAAATTTGGATTCGATTCCTACCAAATATAACTTTCCGGGAGGGATTAAAAACTTTAATTGTGATTAACTCGTGACTCGGTTGACTATTCTCATAGAAATAATTAGGGTCGGTATAACATAAAAACATTCACATCCCTCGTGAGTCATGATTCATAACATTAACATACACAGCCACCAACGGCAGCGAGAGGAGCTCTGGTCTAGAATGACATGAGGCTAACGATGAGATCAGCAAAAGCACCAAGAATGAACTTGTGGTTGCTCTTTTGGTTGAGCGCAAGATAACAAAGAAGAAGCTCGTGCAAGATGTTCCAATTGGACTTCACGTCCATCAGCTCGGGACGCGCCTCCACCATCTCCTGCATGGATCGCCGGAAGTCCAGATAAGGGTCGGGCGAGTAGGTCGGCACCGCCACGCTGCCGTTGAACATGGCCTTCTTCTTCTTGCAACCATCGCCACCTGGCGGCACCGCCGGTCTAGATGTGTTGGTTTTTGTGTATTCAATGAGGGAGTTGGAGCGGCCAGGAGAGGAGAAGAAGAAGCGTTTGGAGGCAAAGGCGGTGGCGAAGTCGGCGGGTTCGGGTTCGGGTTCGAAGGAAGTTGAGGTGGTGATGGTGGTGGAAAGGGAAGAGGAGCAAACAGAGTGGTCAACGGTTAAGGTAGGGTTATAGAGAGAGTTGAAGTTTTTAATCATAATTGAAGGCGATGGAGATGGAGGGTTGTGATGAATGTGATGAGGTGAGGAAGTTGTAGTAGTGGCAATGGGACTCATAGGAGGAGATTTTGATTCAGGAGTGGAATTTGAGAAACACATGTTGAGGTTGAGGTGCCTCAGATTTCTCGTGTTTGGCATATCTGTTTTGAAGGTGGGAAGGGAAATGAAGGTGCCTAGAACCTCTTTGCTTCGTGATTATACATATTATTTATATATAGGAGTTGTTGTTAGGAAATTATATTGCATGTGTTGAAACTGGTTCTAGACCCTCTTTTTCTTCGACCAATTCTTCACTTTTTGTCTAAGGAGCGTGACTACACGCTCTAAAGAATCTTTTTCATATTTAAATACGGGGGAGAATTATACAAACTTTTACAAACTATATTATGTACTCCTAGAAATATATAGTGTAACTTAATGTATTTGTATTTTCGGGAATATATAGGGTAATTTTCAAAGATTTGTAAAAGAAATTTATAAATGAATCGTTCCTTTTAAATATGAGTACGATCCTCTCCTATTAAAATTTCATAGTAATGTGAAATTTTTGTATGTATCTCTATCTTCATTGTTGATATTGAACTCCCAATTGACACATTTTTTCATCAAAAGAAATAATATGATATTGAAGATTAGTTAATAACACCTCGATATAAGGCCATAAGTTAAGGACGCGTAAAAGCCTATAGTCAAACCATTCGGGTTTTCGGTATAACTTTGTTTGAGGTGAAAGCAAGCTGCACATGGGGAACGATAGAGAGGTATCAAACAAAAAGCAAAACACAAACCAATAAGAAACCTTCAAGTGGTTTTGTTTTATCGGATATACAAACTGAATAGTTTATCCCCACGCGAAGGTTAAAATTCCATTGATAGAAAGCGGGATTCCAGATGTATAAGACAATATTGTTATGGACTGGTATAGTCATGGTTGGTCCATTTCATGCACAGATCTACTAGCTATAAAATCAACACGTAGGAAAGTGATGTATCGGACGGCTATCATTTCATTATTCTTGCAAGATATCACTATAAAGACTTGTCTCAAATTTGGTCCCACTCCCACCCTATTTTCACAGTCTCTGCATATATACTATTAAGGACATAGTTACATAAGTAATAACATTAATCAAGCAATAAACAAGTTTAATTTAAGCTGTTGAAAGGCTTTTTATAACATTAGGGGGTCTGTGCTCGTATAAACCCATTTTAAGGGGGACAATCTTATCATCTTGAATGAGGTAAGTCATAACACAAAAAAAGTCTAGAAACTAAATACCCAGAAAAAAATACTTACATATACATCATATCTATTTGAGGAAGGATATTCTTATTATCAAAAATTTTCTACTACTAACTTAATACCTATCTAAAGAAGGAGAGAATGTTAAAAAAAATTTGAAAAAAGAGAAAATATTGATTCAATGGTGATTAGATAGGTAGTGAGTTAATAGTAGAAGATTTTATTACTAAGAATATCTCTCCTCTATCTTTAATATCTTAAAAAAAAACTCTACATAGTTGCAAATCTGTTATTATTCAAGGGTTATCTTATATTTATAAATTTTTTGTTTACAAACTCAATTATTTATTCCCGGAAATATATTTCTAACTAAATCTATTCTCTCATAACTGAACAAAAAAGTTTTTGTAAATAAAAAATTTATAAATATAATTTTTCTTGTTATTTAATTTGTCATGCTCCTAATACAATCATCATGGTTTAGCAAAGCCAGCTCTGCATTTCCCCTGCAACTTTCGTATCAGATATCACTGGTCCCCTACTTCAATATTTCATTAATTATATCCAAGAGTTGTTCGTCCGGTGGCGACTTAACTCAAAGAATAATGGGAATCCTCATAATCGCAATTCCTTGAAGAGGGGAGAGACACCAACCCAAAACTGATACGCTTCACCGCTGAAGGATGGTCCAACCAACCTTACTATTTCAGACTTCACAGAAGCACGTGGTGGGGTATTTTGCTTAAAAATTGGTTAATGGACGAAACATTTTCCTTTAGTTTTCTTTCAGAAAATGATGCCATTCATTCTGGTGACCGTAACAATCTTCAATTCATATTTTATGCCATGCAGTAAAAAAATAAATTATATAGCTCAAAGTTTGGTAGCCTTCTTGACTACTACGATTTCATTTTCATTTCGATCTGGAACAAGATCAATGTTACATCCCGAATTTATTAATCTTTTTATAGAGGTTATTGGGGCAATAATGTTTTCAAGAAATTTGGAATATGAATTCAAAATGGAAAAGATAAAATCAAATCTTCTGTTAGCGAGAGTTAAAACATCAATTTATCATCAGTTTATAAACGGCATATATTTAAATAGTTTGCTCTATGCACATCTGTCCTTCAATAATTTATAAGTTTCCATGCTTTTTCAAATGTATATTACATTAAAAATATCTCTTTTGTTTCGTCCCTTATTTCATATAAATGACAAAAGATCTTATCATTTGCTCCCTTGACACACCACCAACAACCAAAACAAGCTATACATCATCATCATGTTTGCTGCAATGAGGAAAGATAACGTTTTCTTTGTTAAATAAGAAAGTTCGCCTTTTCTGGGCAGATAAGTTATCTGTAAGTCATTTTAGGGCAGAAATGATGGTATTTTTATAATTTTAATTTATTTATAGTCTTTATATTTATAATTTTTTAAGATTTCAATACCAAAACGACGTCGTTTTAGAAATAAATGCAGATAACTTATTTGCAGTAACTGCAGAAACATATTTCCCAATAAAAATGTCAAAAAAAATATTATGTTACTTTAGACAATTTTGTCTCATGTTTACTTAAACGTGTTTTGGGTTAAATAAAAATAAGAATGATAAAGATTATTATAACCTTAAAATAAATTAAAAGTACAGACTATTATAACCCTAAAATAATAACTTTAAATAAAATTGCCTAAAGTAACTTAAAAAAAAAATGAACCCATAAAAAAAAGGACATGAATTGACTTAATACAGATCGATGTACTCTTTCATCTACATTCTTCTAATAAAATTAACTTTTGTGATATCTTCTTTTTCTTTTTTTCTCTTCTTTTGCTAAAACTAAAAATAAATCTAACGATCAACTGATATGATAATTAAGGAAACCAATTCCTGTACCCAAAAAAAAAGTAAAACAATTAGTTTTTTTTTTTTCCAAATTCAGAGGTTTAGATGTTAGAGAATAGTATAAATCGTTAAAAAGGCCTTCACCCAATAGCTTAAATTTTTGGATTAAATTGATTTTTTACATGATATCAGAGTCTCGATGTCCCGGGTTCATCCTCGCCGCCTCCTACTTAATTTCTCTTATATAATTTTTTAACACAGTTAAGTGGCTTTGCATTATCCATGCCATTTAAGCCCAATGGCTATCGTATGAGAGGTAGGGGTCGTGTAAGAGAATAGTATACATTGTTAAACAACTTTCACCCAACCGCTATTTTTAGGTTGAATTGATTCTTTACTTTATAATCATTGCCAAGCAACTAATCTCCCATAATTCTCACACGATAGTTAACCAAAACATCTATATATTTATGATAATAATAAATGTGGAAGATTATACTTACAACCTATTTTTCTTTACAACCTCTTACAACCAATATCTTAACCGTTGATTTATATCAATCAACGGTTACGATTTTTATCAATCAAATTTATTAATTAATTATTAATTCACAATAAATCTTAACCGTTGATTGGTGGAAATCAACGATTAAGATATTAGTTATAAGAAGTTGTATAGAAAAAATAGGTCGTAAGTATAACCTCTCCCATAATAAATAAGAAAAAAATAACAAATCAAATATTTTTTTTTGGTTTCCCCTAAGCTGTATGAGTGTGACATTAATATTCTTCATATACAAAACGAAACTGTTAACCGTCCTGACATGATAGTTCAACAAATCTCTATTCCACTCCTAGTTTCTGTTCTTGTGGATTTTCATTCAAACATGCGTAAATCGTATTTGTTTACAACTGATCATAGTTAAGTGTCTAAACTGCAATTGTTCACTTCGTCTCAATTTTTTTATTTCCAGCAATATAATTAAGCACAATGCCAATTAATGCGGCTCGTGGGTTCTGAATAGAGTTTACGAGGCCATATGATATGAAAATTGATAAATATATATTAAATTCCATAATATCTTTTCACCACAAAAATTATTGATTGTAGGAGTGACATGGGTCTTCGCCAGTCCTATTCAGTCAGAGTAAGCACGCTGCAGTTGTAGCTTACAAAGTGCTTAGTGAAGTGCCAAGAAATCAGATCACATAAATATATATTTTAAGAATGAGCTGTGTGGCTAGCATATGAATTGCCAACATAATTTGCTCTGTCCACTGGCCAACTCAGTTCTGCACCAATTGATTCTCTACGTACTGTTCCATCATATATATATATATATATATATATATATATATATATATATATCATATTAGTTCCAAACCGACATTTCTGAATTCTAACTGCTGGAGAAGAATTATTAAGTTTTGTACTCGTAACTTGCATAATTATTTACTTGGTCAGTGCTAACTATAATTTTATCTCTGGCGTTATGGACAAAATTGTCAATTAACACTGGGATTTGGAAAAATAAATTATCAAGATGCATGCGGGAACATCTCAATTTGTTGCCGTACGAAATTATGGAAGATACACGGTGTCTTTGCATGGATTAGGCGTTGACTTTGTTTAATTTGGTTTCTAGCTCTATCGAGAATTCAGAGTCTAGCTAGCTTGATTAGCTAAATTAATATTTAGTTATTTTTTATAAAAATTATTCTCCGATAATTTCATAAATTTTCAATGAACGAATTCGAAATTCAGAATAAGTCTAGAATTAAGATTTAAATTCTTCTTAAAAAAAAATAATACTAGAAATGATAATAACATTTTTGATATCACTTTATATATTTGTTTTGTTCATGTCCCACGTAGACCACACTGAACGTGGTTCTGTCAGTGTCTATCTAATAAAGTGCGTTATCTTGGGCTGATCATCTGTCTCCGCCTGCCATGCATTAATGCCTTTACGAGACACATGCTCTTTTTTTCTTTTCTTTTTGGTAAGTAGACGATAATTGATCTGAAGATATGACCCTGATGAACTACGCAATTTGGCAAATTGATCCACAACAGTTTTTTAATTGCCTCGTATAATGAAGTTTCAAGTTCACCATTGACTACCTTTTAATTGTATGTTCACGGATCGAAGCTCTCTAAGTTGCCATGCATGGATTTTACCACTGTAGTTATATTCAAATACTAATTTTTATTTTTCCTTGTAATTTCCCCTTGCCGTGAATAAGGATAGACGGCCTCACTCCAAAAAAGTCCTCAGCTATCGCAAATTAAAAAAGGAAATAATTTTTTTGAAAAAATTGATTGAAATCAAAAGAAACTTTTCTTGTGGTCCCATTAAATACCAAATTAAATGTCCATTAAATACCCAACATAATGGGCTATTAATAACCCTTTCAAAGTCTTCTCCGTTCTATCTCTCGATGCATATATGGTATGATTGTTTTTTTTTTTAAGTATTAAACTAAATGGTCCGAATACAGAAAAAGAAAAGAAAAGCATAGTGGATTAATTAAGCATAGTGTTTTTTTTTTTAAAAAAAAAGAAACAATAAAGTAAGAAAAAGAAAAAGAGGTTACACACTAAAGAGTACTATATATGCTTTTACAAAGAACACACCCAAAAAAAAAAAAAAAAGAACACACCAAAAACTCAGCAATGACTTCGTTTATTTGTTTACTTTTTTTTTTGCAAATATTAAAAAAAGCCACCAGTACCAGGATTATTTATCATATATAGTGTTTTTTTATTAAAAAGCAACATTATAAAGTATTACACAAAATCATAAAATTTTAGTTATTCACTACTAATTTAGCTGTATTCTAAAAATTAAAAGAATATGTTTTAACACTCTATTATAGATTGAGAGATGATATTCTTACTACCAAAATTTTCTACAACTAACTTACTACCTATCTAATCACCATTGAATCAAAGAGAGAATGTTAAAAAAGATTTGTCACCCGCTTTATTACCTGCATGCATTATACGTATTACACAAAATCTACTAATTTAGCTGTATTCTAAAAATTAAAAGAATATGTTTTAACACTCCATTATACATTTATGTATTTCTTTGCAATTTCAGTAACTAAATTTAAATTCATTATATATATCAAGACCTACAAGGTATAATTAAATGTAATATAAAATAATTAAAATGTCACTGGCATTTCAATTTTCTTTGTTGTTGAATATTATATTTACGTAATGAAAATTAATTATTTATAAATAACACTAATTATGATCGGTCATGTTTAAAAACAAAAATATAATTTTTCCTTTATTTATAGTATGAAACTAAGACCCCAGGTTATTCAAGATATTCTGAGTATTTAATGGTAAAAAAGTGTAGATATTTTTATGTTATAGAGATTAAGCTAACTTGTTTTGATTAAGGGTGGCTGCTGCGGCGACGGATGCAGCCACACCACCAGGGGTGGTTCTCATGTCAATTTTGTTTCTAAGCTCTGCTCCAATCACTCCCTCTGCATCTTCTCGCGTTACCGCCTTATCCGCTGGCAGCTTCTCCCTCGCATCCTGCATTCATATACACATGCATGTAACATAATCATGTCATAGATATATATCACATCACATCTATCTTATAATTATATAGAAAGAAAAAACCAATTATATGGGAGACAAGGCAAGTAATTACCGACAAGACATCAGATAACGTTGTCTTCTGTTGAGTCCGAGTGTTCCGAGTGGCTGCTGACTGGGCTGTGGCGCCCAAACCGCCAGGCTCTAGCTCATTGTTTCCGGTGGCTCTCATTTCAGCGGCTTGTATTGCAGCGGCGTCGCTTTGATCCACCGGTTTATTGCCTGCTCTTGTTACCGCAGATGCTTCAAGTGCCTCGCCAATTGTTATGGCATTTGGGTCAAGAGCGAAAGAAGGAGCATTCATTGGCACATCAGGTTCCACGAACTGTCCCACAACTTGGTTCCCAACTGACTCGGTGATGATACGGTTTCCACCTGCCTTGGTTTCGGAGATGCTGACGCCTTGGTCTCTGGCAACCTCGGAGATGTCGTCGCGGCCAACGAGACCGGCGGTGGTGTTGACTGTTGCCGCGGATTGCATGACGGCGGCAGGACCGCCCTTTTGGGTTTGTCCCAACGCTTGGTTCTCTGTTGCCTGCATAAGAGCTGCGTCTCTTGGCATGATGGGTTTCGATGCCAATTCGCCTGAGACGTTGAAAACGTCGCCGTATTTGATGGGCTGTTCCTGGCTCATGACTTTGCACTTTCACAAGTTATAAAACAATACTCGAAATCTTTGTTGTTTTGGCTAGCTTCGGATTTGGAAGTTGGAACTTTGAATGACTATATATATTATAGATGGTGGTTGAATCAATGTCTTTGAATTACAGGTGGCATTCAAGCACAAATATGCATGACACGTGGCAGACACAATGTATCACGAACATGAAGTTTAAAGAGCTCTAGCTAATTCTAAAGCTACGAACTCATTACACGTCTTCTCTGACTCACCGTCTCTCTTTGTTTTTTTTTTTTTTTTTCTAACCTCCACCGAGTGCTGACTGCTGAGTAATGTAACAAGGAATGAGAATTTAAAGTTCAATATAAGCGATGTGGGTCACCATCCTCTCAATTGCAGAAGTTGTCAGAGTTGTTCCACTCATTCTCCAAAGGCCTCTGTGTGGGTAGACGTGTAAAGTATAATACTATAAACTTATACCATATCTTATGATATTTCTAGTTGTTTGGTGTGATTATCGTAAAGTATAAGATAAGCTTATATAGCAGGATCCTTTCACACATCTAAATAATGTATAACTTAATCCGGTCTAAAGAGAAGGGATAAGGTCTGATAAGATGTTGGTATATTAACATCGTTGACCAGTGTAATTGTCAAAAATTAATATATTATTTAATATTAATATATTACAATTAAAATTAATTTTTGGGAAAACTTTACTTTCACCCATTGTGGTTTGACTCTGTATCATTTAATATCCTATGGTCTAAAAATTATCATTTATATCCTTTGTGGTTGCACTATGTGTCATTTAACCCCTGAATGACTAAAATACCCTCATAATACAAAATATCACAAATACCCTTAATAAACAAAATATTAAATTAAAATTAAAATATCAAAATTATCCCTAATTAGAATTAAAACCCTAATACCCCTTCATTTTATTTTTTATTTTTAAGTTAAGCCTTTTTATGCTTATTTTCTTATTTTGTTAATGGATAGTTCATTTGAGGGTGTCATCCTGTAAAATACGAATTAAGCAACAACAGTGTTACCAAGAAATAATATGACAGACAAATAAAACGCTATTACAGCAGTTTAAAGAACTAAACAAAAACCTTCAATTCACGGGATGTATCATTTGCTCAAGCAACAAGACGTGTTCTTCACTTCACTTAATGTACTGGATCTTCACCAGAGTGCAAAACCTTTTTTTTTCATGGGATATTTTTATAGTTAAAATAATGGGTTTTATAAGAGTTATGTTATAGAAAAAATGATTGTGTAATATTATAGAAATTCGTTTTGCGTGCCTTAATTTTTATTTATTTATTTTATTTTAAAAAGTGTAGGTCCCACAAAATATTGTGTATGTAGGAAACTTTGTTGTGTCATGTTAAATGACAAAATGAAAACCCTAAAATAATACACAAGAGTACTAGTGAACAACTAAGAATTTACAGCTTTAAGTATTAGAAGAATCTGACAAACCTGGTCACGATAGCCATACCGCTTCTTTGAATTCAAATATAAATTCTCAGTTAAACCGCCAGCAACAAATCTCCTAGAGGCGTTTCTTGCATGACCCGGTACTGTGAGTGGTAAGGACTAAGGAAGAGATTGAGATTTCAAGTAATAATCTCCAACAAGATATGAGTATTTTTGATATTTTATATTACGAGGATATTTTAGTCATTAATGACACATACTGAAACCATAGTGGATGTAAGTGATAATTTCTTAACCACAGGGTGTTAAATGATACACACACAAACCACAATGGGTGAAAGTGAAGTTTTCCCTTAATTTTTTAAAATATTGAATATTTTTATTTTTATAAAAATTAATTTATGTTTTGGACATACTGATCAATAAATTTTTATAAGAATTAATATCACATGACATTTTCTAAAGAATTATATAAATTCTTTATTAAAGGATATTTTTATTAATAATATTTATTTTTATCCTATATAGTATTATACGGTCCATTACCAAATACTAGAGGATATTATCTAATACAATATATTATTTTATACAATACCGTACCAAACGCTGTATAATATTAAAATTCAATCAGGTCTTAAAAAATCAGGCATTATACTATCAGATCTTATACTATCAGGTCTTATTCTATACTATGCACCAAACATGCCCAAAGCCTATAGGCGAAGGTAAACACGGTTTAAAGAAAAACAAATTATTTTAGTGAGGAGGGATGTGAGAAATTATTTAATAGGTTATGTGTTCAATTTCTCAATGTATTCACATTTAAAAAAAACCTACATTATATGGTGATAGTTAAGTTTTTAGGATACTGCCGTGGCATCCAACTCGGTGCATCTTCTAAAAAAAATTATCTTATTTCAATCCAAAATATTTTTTTACTATTTCTTTTAAGAAGAGGGATATTCTTACTACTAAAATCTTCTACTACCAACTCACTACCTATCTAATCACCATTGGATCAACATTTTCTCTTTCTTCAAAAACTTTTTAGCATTGTCTCTCTTTGATTCAATGGTGATTAGATATGTAATAAGTTAGTAGTAGAAAATTTTGGTAGTAAGAATATCCTTCTTCTTCTTTTAAATTCTCACTTTTTTTCCGGATATACCATACGCACAGAAAAATATC
The DNA here is from genome assembly GCA_032173675.1 of Gastrolobium villosum. Classification (NCBI taxonomy): domain Eukaryota; kingdom Viridiplantae; phylum Streptophyta; class Magnoliopsida; order Fabales; family Fabaceae; genus Gastrolobium; species Gastrolobium villosum. The sequence continues at coordinate 4,704 of JAVKPL010014290.1, read as the reverse complement.
TCACGATAGTTACGGCATAAAAATCATGAATTTTTATTAATTTTATAATATTAGATTTATTTTTAAATATGTTGTCAATTTCATTCTCAATTTAGGTCCAGTTCATTAGGCGACCAAATCGTCCTGACTTTCACATCCCTCCATGTCATGCTGACTGGTAACAAAAATAACATTTAAATTACATTTTTGTAGTAATAAATTTTATTTGTTAAAAAAAAGAAACTTCAATTCAGTAATCCAAAAAAAAAAAAAAAACTTCAATTCATGATTTTAGGCTTGAGACTAACTTTCTGGACCGCTGGAAATATTTAATATAACCCCGACCTATTACTTGATTCAGTGATCAAGGTTAATCAAAACAGAATATTTTCTGATATATATATATGGTTCCAAAGTACAGAGAAAATAATTATTTTTTTTCAAGTTTTCACTCTTAATATGCTCCCTGTTCTGCCTGTGGCAGATGTGTCCAACGTAGGTTGGATGATTAATCTCGGATTCGGATGTTCCTCTCTAGATATCTATAGATTAGGTATCTGGGAGGAACGTGGATCACTGACACTGACCTAGACGTCTGCCTTCAAGGTGTGTGTGTGATATCCAATGACTAGGGTTAGAGATTGTGTACCTTATTGCTCCACCTACCTGCCTTATATAGCCCGGCTCTAGGGTTTGCTTGGGTTGGGCCGAGGTGTAGCGTGGGCTTGAGTCCAGCCCATAACAGTTGCCCCCCAGCTCGGTAGGCTGAGTTATCAGGATGCCGAGTTGCGTTGATTGTCTGGCCTGCGGCATCTCGGTTTTAGAGCCGATATGAACTTATTCGCCAGTCTTTTCATCTTGCGGTCATTCTCCACGTGTCTTAAGCCATCATAATGCGTATCGTCGATTATCTTTGCGCCGCCTTGGCATTTAATGCGACTGCGACTGTACAGATATCGATCGTTTTGTCTTGTCAGGTGCTTTTTGCTTTTTGCTTTTACGCTTTTGCCCTTGTCTTTTCGTTTTCGCGGGTCATAACTCCTGAACTTCTCCCCTTTCCTTATTTCACTGGCATTTTCCCCCTTTCTTCACCTTTCTGCTTCTGCTGTTAATTCACTTGCGATTTGTTACGTTCGGTTGTGTTTCGAGGTTTCCCTGTTGAGTATCGACCTTCTCCGTCAAACATTTGGCATTACTTGCTCTGTAGGTATGGGTTCCTTGACCTTTCTTTATTTCCTTGCCTTCTATTACTGTTGTTGCCTGCATTTCTGTGTTGTTGCTTTCTTTACTTCGTTTAGTCTGCATTCGTCCCCTTTATGTTCGGTTTTCTTACCGCCACTGGTTACGTTTGCTGTTCTTGCCTGGAAAAGTTCCCAGTATGGATGAGGGAATTCCTTATGAGTATAGGAAGGCCACTTGTCCTCGTGTTTTTGGCCGAAGTGACGAGATTTTGGCAGAGGAAGAAGCTAGAGCTGCTGAGGAGGAGGTGATTCGAGGCCATGGTGCCTCTTCTAGCCTTGGACGTCGGCCGCCGGCTTCCAGGCCCGGACGTCGTCGTCTTGTTTCTGGCTCCGGACGTTGTCCACCAGTGAGATCTCATCCCAGTGGTCGAGGGCGGTCTCGATCCTCTAGGCGAGGTCGGTCCCAGCCTTCTAACCGTGCCGCGGGCTGTTCGTCCGCAAGCACCAACCCTTTCTTAGATGATAGACCTAGGTCTTCTTCCTTTCTTATTACTGGCCAACAAGATCTCATTGCCTTGAATCGACCCTCTATCCAGTCCATATTATCGACTTCCCCTTCTCGGAATCCAAATCCATGCTTCAATTGCGTTTACCTCTGCGCGCAATTTATTGGGAACGGTAATGATTTCATGGCGAACCTAGTCCTAGGCAGTTGCTCTCACGACCCCGGACTTAGAACTTCAGTTCCTATGACCTCTTCAGATAGTTCTTCGAGCTCTTCACACTGTAGTTTATTTAACTCAGGTGCGTGTACTTGCTGCTTTTGTTGTTTTAATCCGCCCATTTTGCTGTTCTAGGTTCTTATGGAGTCCCCTTCTGCAGAACTCATCGTGGAGACTACTTCATCCAATCACGAGCTAGAAGCCGAGGTTGCAGTGGTTGAAGAAGGTTCTGCCCCAGTGGGTACCAATCTGCGCAGGCAATTCCCCTGGGTGACACATGAGGTTCTTAGCTTTAGATCCTCCATGACCACAGAGGAAATATCCGGGTTACCAATTGGCAACCCGGTAGGTTTTAACACTTTCTGTCTAGCGGAGGATGAGCCGGTGTGCTCGGGTCAGAACCCGCAAGAGCCTCACTTTTTCTTTTTTTTACCGAGATTTGATCACAAAGATCGGTATTCGTTTTCCTTTCTCCCCCTTTATAATATGCCTTTTAAATCATTTTCTTCTGGCTCCCACCCAAATTCACCCCAACGGATGGGCATACATTGTTGCCTTCGAGCAACTCTGCGTATCCTTGTCCGTGAATTGCTCTGTTGCCCTTTTTATGTATTTTTTCAATATTTATACCCCGCGCTCCGGTTCTGAACCTCCCAAGTTGAAGGGTTGGGCCAGCATCCGGGGTCGCATTAGTAAGCCCTCCAGGAGGCTGTTTTCTGTATACAGCGACTCCTTCAAAAATTTCAAAGGCGCGTACTTCAAGGTCGTGGCCGAGGTCGGTGAGAAGCCCTGGTTTGTTGGGGAAAAAGACGAGGGAAAATTCCCATTATATTGGTCCCATCAGCATTATCTCCGTAAGTCGGCTGACTACAGGCTGGCCTTGTCTGCCGAGGAAAAGCTCAGTGCCAAGACCTTGCTAACCCATATTCGTACCCAGGGTCATATGAGTGCTGCGTCTTTGGTTGCTAAATCCTATGTTGCAAGTGATCAGCCCAGTATGCTTTTCAACATTCATTTTTTATTTACTTGCCTTTTTCATTCTGTTTTTGGTACTGATATTTCCTTGGCTGTGCTGGTAACCTTGCTTCTTTCATTTGCCAGGTTTAACAATGAACCCCAACTCAGATGATGTGCCTGATTATTGCCGGGCTCTACGGGGTAAAGGTATAGCCCGTCCCCCTCCATCGAAGAAGGCGAAGGTTGCTGCCCCTTCCCCAGGTGCGGGTTCGTCCAATCCTGAGCCCCATCGTGGCATATCCGTCTTGGATCTGACCCACGATGGTGAGAACTGGCTGGATGGGGAGCCAGAGGAGACTCCCTTTACTACTGGTGGTGGCACAACCCGGGCTGTGGTGTCCGTTGAGAGGGGTAGCGCCCCACCCTCCCCCCTGCCTGCTGGTTTGAGGAGGGGTTCTCTATAGGAGATGGGGGTCACTGTCGAGCTACGCGGTGTGACCCGCGCTCCTCCCTCTTTCTATGGTTCTCCCTCTCCATCCAAAGCTGAAGATGAAGAGTTGCAGAAAGCCGAGCAATATTTGTTTAAGGCGGCTTCTCTGATGAAACCGTACTCCATCATGCTCGAGAAGTACTCCGAGATAGTATCCGAGAAGGATACTCTGAAGAATGACAAGATGATCATGCAGAGCCAGCTGGCCGAGCTACGGCAGGAAAATCAGACTTTGAAGTCTGATGCGGCCAAGCTAAGTCTTTCGCTGCAAAACTCTGAAGCCGACCTGAAGTCTATCTCGGACTGCTTTGGTTTGGAGAGTGGTAAAGATGCCATAATAAGATTTTTCAAAGCCAAGCTATCCATGCTATCGAAGGCGGAGGCACAGCACGGGGAAATGGCCTCCCAATTCGAACAGCTGAAGACGCAGCAGGAAGAATTGCAAGCTGATTATGATCAGAGTCAGGCTGCACTGGAAAAAGTTATCGGTTCCGCCTTCAATAATGCTGTGAACCAAGTTAAATTTTTTAACCCTGAAGCGTCTCTCAGCTTGGATCAGTTGGACTGCTATGGCTACATCAGCGGCGGAGTATTCTACTCTTCAGCCGAGGAGCCCACTGCAGTTGATGGGGAAGGTTTTGGCCCCAGCTCGGAGGGTGAAGCTGCAGATCGGCCGTTGGATTCCGGCTGTCAGCCGAATTTGAGGGGGGATACCCCATAATTTGTAATCCGTCGTTGATATTCCGGCTTTATGTTATAAAAACATTTTTTTGCGCTAACTTGATATTAATTCAGGAATTCAGAATTAATTGTGTAGCTTACATTTGCTTTATGTGCAATATCCGCCTCGTATGTTTCGAGTTTTTGTGTCGGATTTTGAATTCGGCTGAGATAGCGTGCGAGGGCGTCCCCTTAGCACAGTCTCCCTTTTTTCCATAAACGGGTCGAGGTTAGCACTCTCAACCTTGCCCTTTAGGCAAGGCGGGTTCAAACACCTGGGCATAGTTTTTTATTTCGCGTATTTGAACTTCCAATGGGTTCGTATTGCGCGGATTCAATTTATATTCGAACTCTCAACCGAGTGTTTTCCACTTGGCGGGTTCGATTTCTTATCTCGGGTTAGAACGCTCGGCTCTTGCCTATTTGGCAGGCTGGGTTCCTATAACTCGGATTTCAATTGAGAGTTTCAGAACTTCCAATTTAACATGGGTTCGTATAGCTCGGATTCAAATTCGGAAATGAACGCTCAACCGAGTTTCTTTTTAAAACGGCGGGTTCAATTTCTTTCAACGTTGGTTCCCAAACGTCGGAATGTGTATGCATTGCATAAATTACCAAAGTCGGAACGTACAACTTGTAAATAATGAAAATGCGC